>JAANSQ010002725.1:0-11350 GCA_036850885.1 Lepidocyrtinus dapeste
CATCACAGTTAACATTAATAATCATTTCCGCTATAATTGGATCTTTAAGTGGTGTTAGTGAGCTTTCACTAGCTTTCCGGATTGTCATGAGAATCGAGTACTTTATTGTATCGGAATTTCTGCATGAAATGAACAAAGCTTAAAAAGTTTTCCTATATCGCCTAGCAAAGCATAAGTATAACCGTAGAACTTCTAAAGACTGGGCGGGCTATTTTCCTCAACTTAGCCCCAAAAAGAGCAGCTTTCTTTAGAGCGAAGCCACTTTTTAGAAAGTTTACGGGCATATAGTTTGTTTGTGTTTTTTGTTCTGCTTTTTCATCTGGTTGGCTTGGACAGTCGACACTCTTTTTTGAAGGAAAAGGATTAAAAAAGTTTTTTTTAGTAAAAGTATTCAGTAATATTTTATTCTTCTTCTATAAATAAACCTAATTTAACAACGCTGGCTTAATTTTTATCAGCCAAAAAAATTAAATCTGCGCACAGTTGCAGTTATTATTTAAATCATTGTTGTATTAAATTCGTTGTTACAATAATGAGTCGAAGAAAGTGCGTAGATGTGGGTAAAGGTCAATCTGAATCTACCTTTACGATTGACACGAAAGGACTTTGTTTCATTTGTCTTCGCCTCAAGGAAAATATGCGAGTGCGAGGTTCAGCAGTTACCACAACTACGACCCACTCGTTACAGAAATTATGCCGCTTCCTGCACTTGGATTACCAAAAAGTTTTCAATATTTCTATGTATTCACCAGCCCCAATGGAAGAAGCAGAGTTATTGGTATCTCTGTGCAATACGTGTTCCTTGGAGGCAAATGAGTTCTTCCAGGTTTATGAGCAATTCGAGACAGTAAAAATGAAGATGAACCAATGCGTGAGGAGTATGTATTGTTTGATGGTGCAAGCAGATATGAATCCTGTTCTGGTTCAACAGTACAGGGAACGAATGATAACCTCTAACCCTCTAGAGTTGGTTCAGGCTGGTATCGCGGAAAGCTTTAGGACTGAACTAAAGGATAAATGTAAATTAACTTGTAATAACTTTCTCCAATACTTTCTATTTAATTTCGGTTGATATTTAATGAATAAAATTTTTTTGTTTAACGGTTTAGGTTTGTTGATTGATAAACAAGCCGGTTCGACCAAACTGTTAGGTACAAAAGTAAAACAGAAACCCGTTCCGAATTTGTTACAAATGAGTCCAGCCATATCGCCTCCTGCTTCGACAATGGTGGAACGAGCTTACAAACCAGGGCCTTTGAGCCGAAGACGGCAGTTAGGCAAACCTTCGGGTCAAGCAGTCCCTGCCAGTAGTTCTACGACTGTGGAATGCGTAGATCTGGATATGGAGGAGGACGTGGGTGAAAGTAACTCTCCACCGGAGCTAATTATAAGTAATGTTTCCGGTTCCAATGGTATCTCTATCAGTTCCGTACCCAGCAGCTCCAGCTCCACCTTGCTAGCTGCCTTAGCCAATCCACCTCCAACTACGAATGTTTCAGGAGGTACTGGGGGCTCTTTAGACGATACAGACGCATTCCTCGCCAGTTTATTCGCGCCACCTCCCGCCACCCGAACATTCAAAAATGGCAAGGAAACCTCAGGAGAAGTTTGGTTCAACGTTGGCGATGGTCGACTACAGTGCAAAATTTGCGGGAAAATGCTTCTTATGACCAGTACTGAAAATCTTACAAATCATGAAAGAATGCACAGTGGCCATAAACCAATCAAGTGCATCTACTGCCCTCAACGTTTCCGTAATAATTGGACCCTTCGCTTTCACTTCGTCTCAAATCATAGGGCAGAGTTACTTTCCAAGTTTAGGTTGACTTCTACTTCCATGGACGACTTCAAAAAGATTGTTGAACATGTCTTCCGTGAAGATTGTAAAAGGGAGCAAGATGAACTCGGGAATAACAGGAATTTTTCATGCGCCTACTGCCCAAAATCATTACGACAGAGGAATGACATAGATGCCCACCTTATCCAATATCATTTTGACAATTTAGGAAAGAAACTTAATGATATTCAGACCAACCCAGAAGCAATGCGCTCGGTCATTTCTCCGGCTCCTAGTTTTACTGATCCACCTCTTGGTCTAGATCCTCTTTTGGAGAGCACACTTAACTACAGCAATGTATGCCCTTCGGTGACGATTGCATATGCCGCAGATCCGTCAAAACGGGATAAACTGTCGGAAGCCGTCGTCAACCAAGCCTCCCATTCTGTTCCCACTGACTCCATTTCATCCGCGACATCTACAATGTCACGCGGTCCTTCCAAGACAAATTTCAAGTGTAACGTTTGCAGGAAATTCTATACCTCCATGAATTTCCTCAAGAAACATAAATTTTCTGCCCACAACATTGGCACACCCAGCTCCAACTCCTCGAAACTCTCTGACGGGTTAGCGGTTAACCCTACACCACCCAAGCGCGTTTATCAAATTCTCCCATCTACATCTTCCACCTCCCTTCCATGCTCCCGTTCAAAGCCAACCACATCACACACTCGAGCTCAAAGTACTCCCGGACGGAAGTTCGTTTGTGTCTTTTGCAAAACCTCGTTTAGATTCTATAGCACTCAACAAATCCACCAGTTAAACGTCCATAGATTCCAAGTCTTTTCCAAATATTTGGAGGATGAAGTCATTGAAGTCACTGCAGAAGAAATAGACATAGTGATGAATACTCTCCTAAGAGAGTTTGAAATGAATGGAAGTCACTGTGGATGCAAGTATTGTGAACGCTTGTTTACTCCAAAGGAAGTGGAACTCTCTCAGCTCAGAAACCACATGCTTTTATCTCATTTAAACGATTTGATTGAGGCCCTTAAGAAAGGGATTAAAGATTATAGAGAGAGGAAATATCAGGAGGAAAACCCGACACTGACAAGAAGCGAGATGATCGTGCCCAAGGAGGAACAGGCGGAAGTGTTAGAGATATTACCAGACTAAGTATTTTATTTTTTTTTACAAAAATATTATATTCCATTGAACATTACTTAAAGTCTTAAAAAAGACTCTAATGATTTTTTTAGAACCTAGATATAAACTGCAACTCAATTTACTGAAACATTTTTAGAATTAACTATAGTTTAGTCCACCAGTAATTTTATTATCAAAATGTTAAATGAACTCCGTTGCGAATTGAAATAATAAATTTTTTCAAAGTCGGACTCACAAGTTCTTACGTTACAAACATTTGTAGATGCTCTAAAATTTGGGACTGTGAGTTGGCTGAATCTTCTTCGTCAACGTCGTTCCTATGGTTACCTGGAAGTTGTAATGTTAACTGATCATGTAGTGGTTCCTGTTCTGAATCATTTAAACTTTCCATTTGTATGCTTCTAGGGTCAGTAGTATTGGTATCCTGCTCAGTCACTAGTTTGATGACGTTACTGGAGCCTTTCTTCCTAGATTTCCCGGGTGAGGACGAGGAGGTGTTAGAATTTTCGTGGAGCTTGCGAATATGGCTTTGCACGGCTCCTTTCTGAGCAAACGCAGCGGAGCAGTAGTGACAGACGAACGGTCTTTCCCCAGTATGTGTACGAACGTGGTCTGGAGAAATCAAAGAAAAAATAAAGAATCTACCTTGGAATTCTTCCAGGAGTAAAAAGATTTTTACTCATACCTGCTAATGCTCTTGTGTAATTAAATCTTCTGGGGCAATGTGGACAAGCGTGTTTAGGCATGGCGCTATGTATTAGAAGATGCTTTTTAAGCTGGGAAACGGAAGTTGTGGCGAATCCACATTCTTCACATATCACATCTCGGGGCCCATGCGTTGATTTATGTTTGGTTAAGGCAGCACGGCAATTAAAGGACTTATTGCAACCCTCAACGTCGCAAGGATAGGAGTAACCTTTGTGGTGTTTACTCTTATGAAGATTGAGTCCACCCTTGGTCGTGTATTCCTTTTGACATTGGTCACATTGGTACTTGGGGTAGTCATGGTCCACGATTCTATGTTTCTGGAGCGACTCTCTAGAAATAAATACTTGGGTGCAGTTGGACACGTCGCAACGCACAGTTTTTTCCTTGGCATGACTCACTTGAATATGTTTCCTCATTACGGCACCATTTCCAAACTTCATGAAGCAGATGGGGCAGACGAACCGCTCCTTATGAACGTTAAGGTGCGAGACTAGGCTAGCTTGGAGGAAAAATGTTTCTGGACAGTCTTCATACTCACATTTTATAAGTAGTTCGTGTTGTCCATGGTTATGATACATATGCTCTGCCCACATGCGTCTCGCTGGAACCCCAGCACTTTTTTCGAAAACTTCTGGACAAAACAGACATTTATAGGATACAGCCATGTGGTAGAGAAAACAGTGGGAGACGAAGTCCTTCACAGAGTCACAGGAGATGTAGCAGTGCTCACAGTTGTAAATTTCTGGCGTGCCATGGGACCGGAAGTGAGTTTGGAAAGTGGATGGAGGTACTTTCTTGTGGCAAACTTTACATGACCAGAAGACTGACTTGTCGGTATGCTGCTTACGATGGTAGTCAAACAATTGCTTTCCGCTAAAATACTTTTTTGGATCGTCACAAACAGCTTCTTTACATTCAAAGACACATTCTCCAGTTTCGTGCGAGCGAAGGTGCTGCATGAAAGAGAACACGTTGCTCTTTAAGGTGGGGCATGTCTGACATTTGTATCGCCGCTTCTTCTTTTTAGGAGGGACTGGAGAGGAATTATCATCATCTGTTGCGCTTTCACTTCCTGTCTTATCTTTGACCACTACTATTTTTCTTTTTCTATTTCCTCTTTTTAAAGTCTTTGTATTTTCTTCAATAATGAAAGGTTCAGGTAGTTTATCTTCTAAATAGTCCAGGTTCAGCTCTAGGTCTTCAAGAGTGAAGCAGGCTTCTTCTTCTCCCGGATCTAGTTCAATTTTCACAAAGGATAAGAGTTCGCAATTTTTCTCCTCTTCCAATTGATACTGAAGTTCGCCAACATCATGGGGTATGTCATTGTCTCCAGTTTTAGATTTTGGCGGCAGTCTATTTCGACTTGGTCTGCATTTCCTAAGGTAACCACATGTAGTAACCTCCTCCGTCAAATTGACTTTGTCAAAAACGCCCGTGTGAAATTCAATGAGTGAATCCAACCATTTCCTTTTCCCTTTCAACACCCTTTCATCAACTCCACGGAGAGGCTGTCCAAGTTTCAAAGATTCCTCTTGGGTTCGAAGCCAGTGCTCCAATCTCCTCCATTCGTTTCTTTGCTGCTCCATCTTTCCCATAGACCGAATTGGCTAAGATAACTTCTTTAAAAGCTTCAACTCCCTTAGACAGTTTCAGCTGGACTTTCTCCAAGAGGGCGTCCAGTCTCATAATTTCCTCTGCTTTTAGCTCACACATGTCACAAACCAGTGGCACTCTTCCAGCATCCATCAACTTTTTTTCAGAAGCGCTTTTGCTACCACCTCCTGGACTTAGTTCCAAAGTTTCCAATAGCTTACACACAAGCCCCAGTTGCTTCACAGATTTAGGCTTGTCGTCACTACAGGAGTGCAGGAGGCATTTTAACAGAACGTAAAAGACATTCCTCCTCCTAGACAAACTGGTACCTTCATCTTCACTCTTTGCACCTTCATCCCTCTTTCTTATTAGTCTATTCTGACGTAAAGAACTCTTGGAGTTTGATGGTCTTACAGAAGTTCTTCGACTTTTAGTACGCCTTTCCTTCCTAACATGGGCAGGTTTAATGGAGGTCAAACAGAAAAAACAATAGTTTTCCTGGAAGGTCATCTCCAAACAATTATATATAAGCTAAATTAAACTTACATGGTCAGTTCAAAGTTCTAATTAACTTTAGATTAACAGAAAAACCATATCAGCTGAAGCTTCTTGAAACACTCAATGCGAGAATGTGACTGCGGGAGAAAAACTAGCTGCTGATCTTTTGGTCGGTCCACTAGTCTCTAAAATGTATACATCATTCTCTTGAAGCAACCAACCCCACAAATTTATACAATTTCGTGTTGCAATATCTCCTCTCTCATCATGATTCATTTCATGAGTTATCTTCATAAATTATTAAGTTTGTCGGAACAGTCTCCAGTTGCCCCTTCAGATGTTTAAAGCTCATTTTTGTTGGAGAAGAGAGAGCCCTTTAAACAAGACATTTTCCTCATGATTATTCAATTTCTGTTGTGACAGGCTGACGAATATCTCACGAAGCCGGAGAACAATAAATGAAGTGGGATCGGCTTTAAAAAAGTATAATCATTTGCATGCATATTATGGTGCATGAATTGTTTCTAGGATGAAGCAGTACCTATTATATTAAGTAGGAAAAACTATACATCCTCGGCGGATTCCAAATAAATGTTGATTGACAAGATTAAGATATATTTCTTCTTCTAGAAGTAACCTGTGAAAATAACTTTAATAACAGCAATAAAATGAAGTAACAGAGATGTGGTGTATTACACACTAACATATTTTTCTTGCACTAATAGTTTGCGGAGAAAATTTCAATGACTCAATACATTGCATGAATTATGAATAGGAAATGTGTTGGAAAACGTTGCTAGTTGTTATTACACTCTGCTCTCGTCTCATTACAAACTTCTTTACAAAAATCCTTTTACATTCAAAGGAATAAAGCACAAAGCACCGATAAAGTAGCCAAGTAGCCTAGCTCCTGGCTTAGCCGCCAAAATAAGCCAGCTCAAGCCTACCTAATACTAATACATTTGCAGGACAGACACTGGTTGAAGTGGAAGTGGAAGAAATGAATCGCCGAAACGTAGTGGATGTTGTTGAATCATAGAATCTTTTTGGGCTTTAGTAAGCTTGTCTCACGATTAATATCCCTTTACCCTTTTTTGGATATTATTTACGTTGGCATTATATTTTCCTCGCTTGAACATTACATTCAATCCTAGATTTTTTGTTGGCAGGCATGGCATGCATGTACCTAAAAAAGAGGATGTGCCACATTTACAATTTAACATTCTTTTCCTAAGAACGTAATAATTTCGTGATGGAAAATGCTTGCTAATCCTGTGCATGTTTAGGATCGATTGGAGACAGAAAAACAGCTTCTAGCAAAATCATTTCTCATTTTCTCTTGCCATTGCCAGTTGCCACTATATCATTCCTTCCGATAGGGAACATAGCGTATAATATTTTTTTTAATTTAACGAATTAAGTTTTAATTCATAATTTCGTATTTGCTTTGCTGGAAATAAATTAATAAATAATCAGTCAGTTTGCAAGATGGCATCTGCAGTGCCAGCTGCGTTTTCCGTACATTCGGAAAACATTTGTGTGTTTTGTTTGGAAAAAGGGAGTAAAGGCACCCCGCCACCTGAGTCAGTATCGGTGAAGAAACTTGCCGCCTTTTTGAACATGGATGTTTTGAAAGTGTTCAATATTAAAAATAAGGAGGCATTGAATGCTTTAACTAGTGGAGGAGGAGTAGATATCAATGTGTCGTTGTGCAGAAGTTGCTCCAAGCTCAAGAATAAGTTTTACGACTTGTATAAGCAATACGAATGGATTTATCATAGGTTCGGGAATTGCATACAATCCATTCATGAAGTGATGGTGAATGCAGAAAGCAACGTCATTAAGAAGAAACAGTTTCAGAGAGATATCCAAGAGGCAAGGAAGCTTCCCTTAGAAAATACGATTCCAGAGAAGTTCAGAAAGGAGGCGATGCAAAAATGTAAGAGGGTCATTGACTTGGCCCATGTCATTTATTTGAAACTATTTAAAATTTTACGGTTTTAAATATAAATGTATTTAAAAAATATTCCAGGCTTCAAATTTGCGGATATGCCAATACCCGTGCCAAAACTAGAAGTAGATCCGGTAGCTGCGTCCGTGACTGTGAAACAAAATCAACCAATGAAAGAGTCCAAAAACTTTTATGAAGAGACGTTCCATGGAAAAATTGAGAATGATGGACAAAATGTATCATTTTTTGAGGGTAGCGAAGATTATGATGAAGATAAGGATCCGGAAGAACTCATGATGGAGTATGACTCATGCGCTAGCAGCAATTTCAATGTAACCGCTAACGAGTCGACAAATTTTGATGAGGAAGCCTCTTTCGAAGCAGATGAAGACATGATCGCCGCCTCGGCAAAATTTGAGCAAGAGGACAACGAGTTGGATTTTACGACAGATTACGAATCCGGAGAGGCCGATGACACACTTGGATTCATGGTGGTGAATGATGACAGTTATAATGGGTTAGATGACCTTGTTGCCCTGGGCAACCACGAGGACCAAACTGAAGAGGCGTCTACATCTCAGAAAGCCCCGGCATTTTCGAGTAATTATAAATGTGAGATTTGTGGGAAAGTTGTGGTGAGTTTAAAGAACTTTGAGCTTCATCAAAGGCGCCACCGCGGAGAGAAGGTAACAAATTTAGAATTTGTTCGGCTTGAAATTCCAAATTATGTAAGTTTTCCTCGGGAAAAACGTACGTTGATTAAGCAACTTGTTGTTTTTTTATATTACAGCCGTTTGAGTGTGTAATTTGCTCGAAGGTAAAAAAAAATTATAATGATTATAAATAATTTAATTATACACATGTATCCTTAAGTTAAAATGTGCTGTTTTTTTTAACTTTAAGGGTTTCCGCGATACTTCTAATCTACGTAGCCACGCTTTGAGGTACCACCGGCATCTTCTCTTTGCAAAATTCAAGGATCCAAATTTATCGGAGGAAGAATTCAATTCAGTATTGGAGTGCTTGGTAATGTGCGTAAGGAAAAAAGTCTCAAAGGATGATAGTAAAAGGCCAGCGAATGATCAGACCATGTACGTACATAACCCATACGCTTGTCGCCTCTGTGACAAACAATATACCCAAGGTTACGTAATTGAGGACCACGTTGTCCAGCGGCACTATACCATATTGGCTAAGGCTGTGAATAGTAACCTGCAACCGGAAATCTGCAAAATTCCTCCAGAGGAACTGTTTCAATTCATACACAAGTTACAGGAGAGTGGGGCTAATGATGAGACGTCGCAATGCGGCATGTGCGGAATAACGTTCCCAACCGGAGAAGAAGTGAATCTTCATATTAGAAGCCATATCAGAATCAAAGTGAATCGGAACAAGTTTGACGTGGAGAAGAATAAACTCTCATCTTGTCAGGCAACCTCTGGAGCCTTGTTCGGGATGAAGATGAGATGTGAGCTTTGTCAAAAGTACTTTGAAGATTTACAAGCGCTCAACAGACACAAACAAATTCACATGAATGGCTCTTGTAATAAAAGAGACAAGACCGGCAGTGGTACCTTTGCCTGTGAATTTTGTTTGCGGGAATTTCACTCATACTATAACCAACGAGCTCACATCGTATCATTCCATAGATACGAAGTGTTCTCTAGGTATTTACCGGAGGGAATATCCCCTGCAGATATTGAAGGTGGGATCAAGTCACTCTTGCAAAATTACAGGAAACTCCCTATTGGCACGTTCGAATGTAAGTTACCGTTTAATGAAAAGCAACTATGAAAATTTCGAATTTCTTAATAATTTAGTTTACCATGGATTTAGGTGGCTGGTGCCTCAAGGAAATCACTCAGTTGCGGAAGCTCAATTGCCATGTGCTTGTCACTCATTTTGAAGATGTTGTCGAGAGCTTGAAAGGTATGGTTACGACAGTTTAGAAACAGGAGTAAACTAAAACGCCTTGAACTTTATAAAAAATCCTACCTATCATTTATATTTAAATCAAGATTAGCTGTATGTGATTAAATACCCTAATTGTTACGATAAAAACTGTCAATACATAAAAATTTCCGTAAGTGGGTACAAAAAGACAAATTGGGAACAATTTTTTCCATTGTTACTGATTACCTGGACAATTGTGAAGAGAAATAGAAAATCTATCATGAAGTTTATTAAGTAGATTAGGCTTTAGACTTATAGTGTAGGCTACGAATTGCAATAAATTTATTATTATAAGTTTTCTTTTAACTCTAAACTTGAATACTTGAATGTAATTGTGGTAGATTTTATTGTTAGGTTTTGTTTTAGTTCTTCACGTTTTTCTTTATATCTTCTGTAGTTTACACGGATATCCTTATGAATTAATAAATATATGATGCATATGTATTCAAAAGATTCCTTTAATGAAAATGTATACCTTACTAATACCTACTGCTTTATAATAAATTTTTCAAAAAGTTCAAAAGTGTCATTGTGTCAATTTAATAAAGTTTTTTCATGAATGAGTTATTGTCATTATGCAAAGCAAATTGAAAAAATACAAAATGCATGCGAAACGAAAAGCAAAAATGAACGGGGCAAAATGATACAGCTGTATTAATACGCGGTCGAGCAAATGCATCGCATCTGTTTATCGCCTTTAACAAAACAAAAAAGTTTTATTACTTTTTTTCGTCCTGCCCTTTTTGAGTGCATTAAGTATTTAGGCGAGGCATTTTCTTAGAAAAATTACGCACGCAACTTAACAAAGTAAACAAGATTAATTGTATAATTAATTTCAGATGATAATTAAGTAGTGAAAATGACCACATTAGCCAAGCTAAAGCCATAAGGGATATAAATGGTTACGCCGTATAATATTAATAAGACAGCATACCAGAAGTACCAAAGAAAAATATTGGAGGGATGCCCAGACGCTAAGGCATAAGACGCTATATTGACTAAAAAATATAAACAAATCGCTTGCTCGAGAAATCAGTCGTAAAAGAAAAGGGATAAAATGAAAAGATGGAAAAAGGAAACGCATTTCTGGTCGATACGAAGAGCATTTGTTTTCTGTGCTTTCAAGAAAAGCAAGAGAAAGTTGAAGTGAAAGCTGAACCCACAGTTTCCAACAAAGGTGTTAAAGTGGAGGATGTAGCTTTAGCAACGCCTCTAACTAATAATAACATTAAATTAAACAATTCGTCTAATGATGAGAAGATAAAATTAAATAAACTTGGTTTGTTGAGTGGCGGTGGTACTGAAGCGGAAGTGAAAGTTTTGAAATCTCTTCCGCCCACGTCATGTTCATTCCGTGTGTTGGCCCGTTATCTGGAGATTAATTTGCAGAAAGTATTCAGCTTAAACGTTCCATTCCACTCACGCCACCTTCTTGATAAGACTGAGTTGAAGGTATCCCTGTGTTCAGGATGTGGGCCTGTGGTCAACTCCTTTGTGAAGTTATGTCAGGAGTTGGAACTCATTCAGATGAGGATACAAGGCTGTGTCAAGAAAGTTCATGAGGTCATATCTCAAGCGGATAACGATAAACTTTTAGTGGAGAATTATAGGAAGCTGATGGTCACGCCGAATCCATTGGATTTGATTCAAGCGGGTATAGTCGATAACTTGAGGAAAGAAATTTTAGACAAATGTGAGCTCAT
>JAANSQ010002726.1:0-11347 GCA_036850885.1 Lepidocyrtinus dapeste
TATTTTTTTGAAATTTTGTACAGTCCTCCCAATTCAGGTTTTATTAGATTTTTACATATTATTTTCATTTTCTCACAAAACAGGCGGACGGTATATCGCACGAGTGTTCCTGTTTTCAGCCCTTAAAAGCAGTAGTGATTTGTCCCTCCTGCCGAAAATGATCGTCGTTGCATTGTTGAATACACATATATTATCAAGTGAGGGAAAAACATCCCCAAGTTTAGATTCATAAATTTTGTCCACAACCTCCTTGTATTCAAGACGATTATTGCCAGCTGCTGTTTCGATAGCCCAAGTAAAATCTAGCAGTTTTAAATTCTTCAAATTTACCATGAAGTCCGTACTTTTAGACCCTGATTTATTATGCCAGGAAAGTTTCTTTAGACGTGGCAGGTCCAACACGCTTGTGTCCTCAACAATATCCAAACAAATTACCACATCTGTCAAAAAGTGCTTGAACTGCTTCATGAACTGGTGAAGCTTTTTCATTTCAATTTTCACAGGATCCTGATAATGATTCTTAAGGCATAAACCTCTCAACGGCCAGTCGAATTCTGTCTGTATGAGGGAACTAAGGTTCCCGTTCATTGACAACAATTCTAGATCAAGTTCATGGATAGCAGTAAAAAACTCCTTCTCAGCCGTGGGTTCCCTTTGAAAGTTTGAGAGCCGCAAGCGTTCAATATTCGGAGAGGCACGTAAAATTCCTGCGATCAGGATTTGGGGAAAGCAGGAGTTTTTCTCATAGAAAGTCTCCAGCGCTGACATCCGTGGAAAAGGAAACACGTAAAATTTCTGCGATCAGGATTTGGGGAAAGCAGGAGTTTTTCTCATAGAAAGTCTCCAGCTCTGACATCCGTGGAAAAGGAAACGCAGTCAGAATTTCTTGCTCCTCCCTCTCACTCAAGTTGAGGTCAGGAAATGCCATGTTGCTGGTTATAAATAACCTTTTCAAATTAAGCATTAATGAGCTCCACTTCTGGAGGCACTTATATCCTAGTTGGAGGTTTCCATAAAATGCGTAAAGGAAAATCTTGATGCTTTTTCCAACTACTTGAAGTAGTTTAGTTATTTCCGTTGCGAATCGATCCATTTCAGCTGCAGGTACATGCTGCTCCCACAAGTTGAATTCATCAACTCGTATAGCGTTCGAGAAGATATCGGAATGAGTGATGCCGTTTACTTCAAAGTAATTTGTGATGCGGCGAACATCTTCAAAGTTTAGCAGGGCTATGTTGCAATTTCTATCGAATTTGTCGTCTTCCCGATTTCTAAACCAGGATACATTTTCGAATACATTAGATACTGTGGCAGTGATAATCCCTTTCCAATATTCGCTCAATAGTGATTTTACTGGTCCTACATAAGACTCTGAACTTCATTAGCTCGTTGATTCGAACCATGTCAGAGGAAACCTGCTGATTGTCGGGATTGTCGTTTACATGTATTATTTCAACCTTGGCCCTTATATTCCTGAGGAATATACTTGTTCATGATTTTTGGGAATAAAACAGCGTTCATTTTTCCTCGGAGAATCTCTTGAAATAATGTACATGTTTTAGATATTTGAAGGACATCTTCAGGTTCCAAGATAAAAGACCAAACCTTAAAAAAATTCATGCATTCAATTAATCAAAAGTCAATTGCTGTACCTCGTTTCAAAATGAAAACTAAAACAAATCTTTGCTTACATCCAGAACAACTCCAACGTGTTCGGCTGGAACGCAAAACGGTCTCGCCGTGTCAATCCGCTGTGAATCAGCTAGATTAAACTCAAATTTCCTCTGAATTTTTTCAAGGGAGGAAATGATTTCCGCTCTCTTATTCCTCATCACGTTAATCTTGCGTTCGCTGCGAAGATCTTTTAACTCTAATTTTGAACAGTTACGTATTATTGTTAAGCCAGTGGGCGAATCGGGAGTCTTCAATAAAACAAACTAAATTGACAGTATGACTTTCTAGTGAAGCTTTACAAACTATTATACGCAAAAAATTAAATAGCATTCAGTAATATTCCCATTCATACAGTTATCTAGTAATATGAACAAATTCACGACAAGCAAAGTGATGTTTCCTTGCAGATTATGAAATTGGACAAACTGGGGTAAAGTAATACTTTGTTGATTTGGGGACGTTTTTGCTGTAGTACAGAGGTTAAGGTTTTCAATATATTCTCAGAGTAATATGCATAACAACGAAAAAGTTCGGAAGGATATGGCATATGGCTAATCACGGCACTCTATGCGAGGCGTCTGGAATAAATTATTGCAAAACTAGTTTCATATGCAAGTCATAATCAATAAAAAAATTTAAAGTTCTTATTAAAATAAAGTATGAAAGTATTAAATATCACAGTTAAAGTTACAAGAGTAAAATAGAATCATGTCATTTTCGAGTAAAAACACTTGTTTTCATGCGAAAAAAGGAATATTTCTTCCAAGCTACACACTTCAACTTGGAATGCCCAGTAGTCTCGAATGAGGTCTGCAGCTTTTTCACCGATTGCTATCGAGGGAGCGTTTGTATTGGCTGGAAGTATATAATTTAAAAGTATTTACGGAGAGAAAGATCTAGTTTAGCTTTATTCATAAGCATTGACTCACCATTTACTATGACTGGCATAATTGAAGCATCAGCAACTCTTAGACCTTTTACGCCTAGAACTCTGTAAATCATTGAATAAGTTTAAAATGCGAAAATCTTTAATTTAATCTTTTGTTGTACATTCTAATTGTATTTTCCACCACCTAAGTTTCGAATCAACGACTTTCCCCATTGAACAAGTTGATGTGGGATGATACAAGCTAAATCCGAAATGACGTACATAGCATTCCCAGTACTCGTTAGATTTCCAAGTTAGATTTTCACAGCCTGGGAATGGGGCATTGTAATAATTTGCACCTAAGTCTTTAAACGCTTTGGTTTCTTCTACAAGCTTCACTGCGAGTTTCATTCCTACAAGCAAATTTATTTTATGATTCCAAAATGATGGGTCTAATAGGCTAAAGTAGTTTAGTAAGCTTTTCTTCAAATATCTATACCTTCAATTAGAACATTCACGTCTCTACGATGCTCCAGGAACTTTGGATTTATGAGAACAGGGGAATAAGGATTCTTATCCTGAAGCTTAATCTCTCCTCGTCCTTTAGGTCTGACTAAGGTCACTACTAAAAACATTCCGTCACTTCCTACAGATTTCTCCAAGATTGGTCGTAAAATTGTTTTATTGTATCCAGCGACTCTTGACAAGTCCTCAATAACTGTCTCGTAATGTCCCGAAGAAAAGATATAAAGCTGAAGGTCTGGCCAGTCTATTCCATTATTTTTCACGAAAGACGAAGAAATAAATGCCTGACCTCCGGCAGCGCTTGGGTTTGAAAATACACCTATGAAATGAATTAAATCGGGCATTTATAATCATTATCATTTCGAGCATTGAGCATTCAAACCTTTACCTTCGCCGTGTTTAAAGTATCTTATGACTTGATTCAATGTGAAATCTCGGAAAGGCATTAACGTCAAAGGTTTTTGAATCGTCACTGGCATAAGCGCCACCGCAGTATGATCTTGCAAATTCTTTCCCACGTGTTCATTTTGCACCTTAACCTTAATCTGTCAAATTGAAACCAAATACTAATTATATTGAATTTTTGGTTTCATGTCAGTATATCGCATTACCCCAAGAGATTTCAGTTCCTTTTCAGGGCCTATTCCACTAAGTTGGAGTAATTTGGGAGAATCTATAGTCCCACATGCCACAATAATTTCTTTTTTAACTGAAGCAAACTTCCTAATTCCGTGATGATCATACCATAACCCAGTAGCACGATTTTTCACAATTTTGATCTACATGTTATTGGAAATTAGGAGTTCTTAGCATGTATCAGAAAAAAAAATTTCAGAGTAAAAATTTGAAAGATTTAACCTTTCTGGCGTGGCTATATCTCGAGATGACTAGATTTTCATTGGCATTTTCTAAAAATGCCCTGTAGACACCCCACCTAGAACCTTGCTTTATTGTGGCTTCAACATCTCCAAAGCCTTAAAGAAATACAAAACTAGCTTAGACTTTTCATAGACGATAAATATAATCTGATTTCTAGGTCAAGATCCTACCAGTTCTCTGATTAGAATTTAAATCAATTTCATCGTAGCCGAGCTCTTTCCCAGCAGCAATAAATTCGTCCCGTAGTGGGGAATATTTTCTTGTTTCCACAAAAATATTTCCATACTCAGCCTTTCCATAATGCTTCACTGTAAATCATAAAGTTTTATGTTTTATGGACAATTGAAATCAAGGCTTGCAGATATATACTAAATACTCACAATTCTTGTAAAACTTTCCATTGTAAACAAGACTCTTCTTAAAGTAAGGCAACATATTTTCATAGTTCCAAGTCTCGTCATTGGTCAAATTAGCCCAGTTATTATAGTCTTTCGGATTTCCTCTAAGATAGAACATATAATTTAAATTCGAACTGCCTCCTAAGGACTTTCCTCTGGGGTATCTTATCTTCCTATTGTTGAAACCCAATGCGGCTGCCCTTTGCTCCACTGTCTCGTACATCCAGTCAGTGGAAGGCAGATTCATGAGCTCAAATGCGAGTCCTGGGATTTTGTGGAAAGGAACTGGAGTTCCTCCTAATTAATATGAAAACTTGATAACGGGATAATACATGAAAAAATACATGCAAATCACATTTTTTTCCTACCAGCTTCAATCAAGAGAACTTTGTGGTGTTTACTCAATCTCGAACTTACGACTCCTCCAGCTGACCCTGCTCCAACTCAAAAAATTCAATGGGGAATGAACACATCAAATATTTGAAGATAAGCAAATACGTATTGAAATGTGGCAAAATTAATTGATAAAGTCTTTGACCTACCAACAATAAAATCATATTCTGCATTATTTATAGGAACTCCACTGATGCTAGTTGAAAAATAATCATGCCATTTAGAAAATGAACTGACTATGCTAACCCACATGGGTAATGCACCGATAGTTATCACAAGAACGAGAATTCGTACGTAAACCCACATTACTGGAGGATACAAGGAGACAATTTTTGGTATCTTTGTTGCAACCTAAAGTTTGCTAGACCTCAACCGCTTCACTCTCTCTACTAACTATTCGCTAAAAAATCAAGAGCACAACATCACCCATCCTGTTTTCATGTCTGGGGTTTAAGTTGTCTCTGAGTCAACTTCATCCAAACCGCAACGGCACAATGACCATTTAGCAAATAAAAAAAACTTTAGGTTGTTAATTATCACCGCACGAATGAAACAAACTTGAATATGTTGGTCGTAGCTGTTATGTTGGCTCCGTACAGATTTTGATAAATGGTCAGAGTAACGCTGAACTAAGATTTTCCTTTCGTGAAAATAAAACTGACAACCTTGAAGTCAAGCTGAACCAGTTTTTGCCTATTTTGTATACTTTTTCTAACCCAAAGGCTATAGTTTTTTACAGACTCTGGCAAATTTCCTTTTTTTCATTGTAAATTGGGGGTTTTAATGGAAAAATAATAATTTACAATAGTAAATAATTCCATACATTGCAAAACTTTTATGAGCATAAAAATCCACTGCATTTATGTATTTAAACTTCAGGATCGGATCGTGATCACGAAAAGAGTAGCTGAATGACTTGAATTGGGAATACGGCATATATGCGGGCATACGATAACTGTTGCATCAGAAGCATGTATGTTAAGCCGAACCGGTTGTCTGTTCTTTGTTCATCCATGTCAAGTCCAAAATATCTCGTCCAGCAGATGAAATGATAACGAAATTCTGTTCATGTAAAGATTCAGCTGTTGTCTCATATGAAACACATGTCTCGCAAATGGAAACTTCATCTTTATCTCATCATCCTGATCTGACATTTGAAGGAGTTTCATGGGAATCTTTGGCCTAGTTAGGTTTCACTTCAGCCAACTTTAAACAAAATGGCCGGAACTGCTAGTTTATGCAAAAATAGAAAGTCTACTTTGGCCAGGATTAAACGTTTCCTAGCCCAGGATGACCATTTTAGTACAAGTTCGAATCAAATTATTATGAAATGTGACAATAGTCTACATAGTCGTATTTACTCTTCTCGAGAG
Source organism: Lepidocyrtinus dapeste (assembly GCA_036850885.1). Lineage (NCBI taxonomy): Eukaryota > Metazoa > Arthropoda > Collembola > Entomobryomorpha > Entomobryidae > Lepidocyrtinus > Lepidocyrtinus dapeste. Next base: position 6,111 of record JAANSQ010002726.1, read on the forward strand.
CCAGGTAATTACGTAATTTATATTTCTCATTTTACTTGAAGTACTTAATAAACTTTTTATTTAAAGTGGAGTGCACAGTGCGCACAATAAAAACCAAGGAAGAAGTACTTCCGCTGATCAATAATTTACAAGATGACCAGAAGGAGCTCTGGATACCGGCAAAAGTTGGGGAAGAATTTGGACCGACATGGTCCACACATTTATTCAAGGTATAAAGGTTTAGCTGGTTATCATGAAGCAAATTAATTGAATTTACAAAAATGAAACATTCTTCAGGTGGGGATTAAAATTCCTAAGGAGTGGGAAAATAAGGAAGTACATTTTAGGTGGAACAGTAGTAGTGAGGCGCTCCTTATGGATGTGACAGGAAATGCAGTACAAGGATTTGTTCCGAAGCATCGGGAGTCATTTACAATTTCCAAGAATTGGGTACATAATGATAATAATGATACGCTGGTGTATTATGTGGAAATGTCCTGTAACGGTTTGTTTGGAGCTTTGGGGGAAGGGTTCTCTATTGGTAAATTCAGAAATCGCAAACCCTTAATGATTAACACATTATTTTAGACATGAAGAACTAATTTTTTGATTTATTTAATGTCATCAGATCCTCCAAATCCAAATTTATCGTATAAATTAAAACTAGCTGAAGTAGCCACGTTTGAAGCAATACTATTCAAGCTGTATACAGACTTGGAACTCCTTCTGGGAATTGCTGAAGAGCTTCCGGAAGACATCCGAGGCTTTCAAGCATTATATAGTGCCAATGAAATGATTAACTTAATTATTGAAAACGAGCTTCAGTAAGTTAAACCACTGGATAACTGATCAGTACTCATAGTCTGACATTGCCCCCATGAGTTTGTTACTTAACCTTTTTAAATTTAACTTAGAAAAGCTAGTCAAGTAGCCTCCAAATATTTCTCGGAAGGAAATGGAAAGAAAGCGCATACGCTAGTGGCAATGGGCCATTGTCACATTGATACAGCTTGGTTATGGACTTACAACGAGACCAAAAGGAAATGTGCGAGATCTTGGTCTTCTCAAATTGAACTGATTAAGGAATATTCGGATATAATTTTTACATGTTCCCAGGTTTGGAAATTAAAACCAAAAATCATTCAGGAATTAATTTCAAGATTTTAGCATATAATCTTATATACTCAGGTTCAACAAATTGCTTGGATGAAGGAAGAATATCCCAGTTTATATGAGGACATAAAGAAGTACGTGGCTCTGAAGAGATTTATCCCAGTGGGAGGAACTTGGGTAGAAATGGATGGACTATTACCCGACGGGGAATCTATGTTAAGGCAGTTTTTTTACGGACAAAAGTTTCTGGAGAAAGAGTTTGGACTCAGAGCGAAAGAGTTTTGGTTGCCTGATACGTTTGGTTATTCTGGACAAATTCCGCAAATAATGAAGGTATGATTGTGTACCAAAGAATTGATTAGCAGATCTGTCTCAAGTTCTAAACAATTCTTTAATCCTTAGCATATGGGAATCGATCGTTTTTTAACCCAAAAAATCTCTTGGAACCGAGTAAACAAATTCCCCCATCATAGTTTCATTTGGGAGGGTATTGATGGATCCGAGGTTCTTGCTCATTTTCCTCCTGGAGATTCCTATGAAATGAATGGATTGTAAGTTTGTTCAAAATAGCACAGCACCACAGAGTAGAAAAATAATGCTAGAATTTAAACAGGATAATTTACGGTATAGAGTGAAAGAACTTTTAAAGTCGGTGAATAATTCTGAAGACAAAGGCAGGACAAATGTCGGAGCTTATCTTTATGGACTGGGTGACGGTGGAGGTATAGTTTGACTTTTTGAACTGCTTCCAAGAAGGATTTAATGTTTGGTAAGACCTTTGCTTCCTCTTTGTCTCAGGTGGACCTACAGTAAAAATCATTGAACGTCTGAAAAGACTCCAGGATGTCGATGGATTACCCAAGTATGCCATTTATAATACTTATGGTGGAAGTACATATTGAAAGAAAAAATTGTTTAATATTAACTTTAACATCCCAAGACTTGAATTCAACGGTCCGGACTACTTCTTCTCCAAGTTGTCATCAGACTCCCACAAATTATGTCGTTGGGTGGGCGAATTATACCTTGAAATGCACAACGCTACATACACATCGCAAGCAAAAATTAAAGCGTTCAATCGTAAAATCGAAATCCTTCTTAAAACGACGGAATTACGTTTAACCATTCTGAAATCCTCGATGAATGTAAAAATTGAAAACGAGGACTTCAAGTTGTTGGAAAATTGTTGGAAGGATTTGCTGCTCAACCAATTTCACGATGTCATTCCAGGATCGTCCATTGAGCTTGTGACTCAAGACGCCCTAAGAATTTATGAAAGCGTTCTCTCTAAACTGGAAAAACTAAATGCAAAATACCATCCATTTCCTGCGGCAATGATGGAAACAAACGACCTAATCATAAATGACAAATCACTGCCGCCATTGTTCATTTGTTTCAACCCTTTGCCCTGGGTTGTAAAAGCGGTGGTCATTCTACCAGTGAGCAGAAACAATGCTAGGTCTCCAACTGGGGCAAAACTGGAAGCCAATAATGGATACTTCCAGACTGGGAATGAATTTCCATTTGTAGATCCAAATTTGGAAACCAAGAAAGATTACACTTTTGCAGCGTGTATCTTGGAACTGAGCCCTTCGGGTTACTGCGTCTCCCCCCCTTTGCCTTTGAAGGAGAGTTGCAAACTGGTAAAGTTTACCAAATCACCAGAGGGATCAGTTGGGACTTTCTCTAATGGCTTGATCAGACTTGAATTTTCTCTTAGAGGTCCACCAAAAGAGGAACTGTACTTCAAAAGCAATCAAGAACGACATGCTGGAAAAGAGTGGAAAGTCTTTGAAGACTTAAAGAGAACTAGCACTGAAGCTGGAATGTTTTACATTTACGATGATAATCCAGTCTGTTGGGATGCATGGGACTGTGATGACTTTCATTTGGAAACTAGACAACCTTTGCTAAAGTTCTCGAAAGAAGTAGACAGTTCAGTAGAGATAATTTCTGAAGGACCGTTACTTGCCTGTTACAAATGGTCTATGAAGGCTGACCTTGGAAAAAATTCTCCATTGACTATATCCAGATATACGACTGTAAAAGCAGAATCACCTATGGTTCATTACGTAACGAAAATTGATTGGAGTCATCAAAGCCATAAATTCCTTAAAGTGGAGTTCCCTATAAACGTCTTAGCTAGGGAAGCTACCTATGAAATTCAATATGGTCATATTAAACGACCAACCCATTCCAATACCTCGTGGGATATGGCCCAGATAGAAACATCAGCGCATAAGTAAGTCCCAACAGTAAATATTTAATTTAGAAAGAAATTGATAATTTTTTTTTCGTGAAAGGTGGGTAGACTTATCACAGTCAGATCGAGGAGTGAGTTTAATCAATGACTCCAAGTATGGCTTCCGGATTAAAGATAATGTGATTAGACTCTCGCTTTTGCGTGCTCCGAAAGCTCCAGATGGAAATTGTGATATGCATGAGCATACTATAAGTTACGCCATTTTACCCCATGACGGATCATTGATTGAAGCAGGAACCGTACGCACCGCTTACGAGTTTAATTACGGCTCTCATAATGCATTCGAATTTCATATCATGAAGGATGGAGTTAACGCGATGGAGAATCTTCCACCAGGGCAAATGATTACTACATCGGATGAGGCTATTATTCCGGAAGTGGTTAAACCAGGATTTAACAACCCGGAGAATACTATTTGTCTACGGTTGTATGAAAGCTTTGGAGGAAGCGCTTCACGTGTCAAGTAAGAAACATTACGCTAATAAATGTAATAAATTATTATTATCGCTCTTTTGTTTAACCAGAATTGAAGTTCGAGGAATCGTAAAGAAAGTTGAGGGATGCGACGGAATGGAAGACCCTCTTAAGGGGTCTCTGGAATTTCCTGTTCAAATAAACGAACGTGTGATAACCATGAATGGGCATCAAGAAACCGTTTCGTTTTCTTCTTTTGAGACAGACTTTCATCCCTTCCAAATCAAAAGCTTTTTGTTAACTTTGTAATGAATAAAATGGAGGGTTCGGAAACCCCAAATCAAGAGTATATTTATAAAAATTTATTTTCGTGTTTGCACGTTCCATTCATAGTTGTCTTTTGTAAATAAATATTTCACTATTCATTATCAATGGTTAAAGAGCAAGTGAGGTGGAGGTGTATCTGGTTTTTTAGGAGGTTATTTAATTTTAAATACTCTTGCAAAGGTCGTAGATTGAGACATGTCTGAGTTTGTATCCGAGTTTTTCAATTCGTCCGATGAGAGCTTCGTTTTCTGGTTTGTAAACCATTAGTGAGCACCAAGCTGTAGCGGGATCAAACAACTTCACCAAATATTTGTTGATGACTTCCTTGATATCGCCCAGACACACGTTCATGCTGTCTTTCAAAAGTGTCCTGAGTTTTTACAAGAAAGAAACATAGAGTGATTGATAATTGTTAGATGAAAAGTTTTAAATATGACGGCTATACCTCCGGTTCTCAATAGACTGGCCGTTGATATGACTAAGCAATGCGGACATGATGGATCCTTGAGCGCCAAGCTCTAGAGTTGCTGGGTCGTTTATTACCATGAGTTTCGTGGCGCTCAGAAGAGTTTCAAGCCATGGCCAATCATCCTGAATATGTTAAAGTAAATTTTTTAATTTATATAATGTTTAAATTATATTGATTGGTCACATTAAATCGATTTTACCCTAATCATCATCTTCATAGCCAGAAGACACCCCATTACGTCCTCACATTCGAGATTCAGAGTGATCAAGTTAGCATAAGAGCACGGCATGCGAAGTACAGGAGAACAAATGTCATCCAGACCCCAGCAAGCCCAAGTCCACTTCTGAGCCATGGAAAACATTTGGGCAGCCATGCAAAGCTTGGGAAAGTCTGGAGAGTTGGGGTTCACTGGGATTGCCAAACTTAAGCAAGGGGAACGTGGCTCCGTAAGTGCTACAACTATTCCCAGACCTGTTGGAGCCAACATGAGTTCAGGTTCGCAGGTAAGTTGCACTTCACTACAAATTATGAAGTAATAAAAATTTTAGCATGTACATAAATTAATTTTAAATTTTAAATATACAGCTAAGATATCTTTAGAATTACCTCAAGGTCAGGGATTTCTGTTTTCCTGAGAAGTACGTCTTCCACGGGGCAGTCAGATCTGGTTCC
>JAANSQ010002727.1:0-11342 GCA_036850885.1 Lepidocyrtinus dapeste
AAAACCATCAATAATTTTGTGAAATTTAGGAGTGCTTTCGCTAGAATTACAGAAAAAAACTTGTGAATAAAAAAGAAAAAAAATATGCCACGAATATTCTTCTCCAATTCTACCTTATTCAGCAAAATTTGTCCGATGGGAAAAAAATTTGTCTTTAGACTTGTAACTGAAACACTGAATGATTTTAGTTACACCTACGTAATAATGTAGTTACTACATATTACGATGGCTCTTAGGTATAATTTTATGCTTTTACCGACAAATTTCCTACCTTTCACACTTTTCAGTCGCGCAAAAACTAAAATAAATAATAAAGAAATTCTCTACTTTTTTAAAGTTTTCCTCAAAAGTAGCCGATTGGGAAAATTAGCTAATTGTATATCTCAATAAGTGCTGAATTCGCCCACATTGTTTTTTTTCTTCTTCTCCTTTTATATTATCACCTTCCGGAGCCGTTCTCTCGTGTATGGAGCCTCGTATTATTTTTTCTATTAGGAAAAGGGGCAGAGGCATATACAATTGTATGCAGAGAATATGTTGATACGCTCTGAGACTTCCTTTGTGATTTTACCGAACAAACAAAATTATGATTATCGTTGGACACTGCCTCTCATCTCTAGCTAGAAAATGCGATGATTTTACGAGGAGCTCACACTAAACCATCACTGAAATAATTTCACAATCAACCTACTACGTAGGTTTCGTTCGAAGAGAACGTAAAAGTGTTACTCGGTGGTAATATAGATTCCGAAAAAATTAAAACAAGTAATAGACCAGTCAGAAGTAAAACAGCAAAAAAGTAGTAAGCTGCTTTTTTCAAACAAGGAGCTTCATTCTCATTATTATCGTCATCATAAAGAAGGCGAAAAAGAGAGGCAAGAAAAAACGCTTCTGTTTTAGAATATTAAGTACCGCTATAGGGGGTTTTGTGGTTGTTGCTGTTTTTTTTCTTCTTTCATCGAAAACAGTGATATGAATGTCGTTACCCCTGTTGATAATGCTTATACAACTCGCAATATGAAATATGGTATGGCAAGCTAAACTAGTGATTTTTTCTGTAATCTTCGATTTTGTACTGGTGCCATTTTTGCTGCAATGATATAACAAAAAGGTTGTGTTGAATGTATGATTTGAAAAAATTAAAGTATTTATTTTACCGTGGAAGATGGCAAAGCGTAAGAATACTTTCATTGTTTAAAAATATTCACAGTAGACTAGACGAATTCCCCTTCGGCTCGAATCCGAATGTGGATTGCATGAAGTGGCTGATAAAAACATTTGCAATGCATATTAAACGTTATTTAACCTATAGAACAACAACCGAGTTCATCATTTACCCTATGTAAATAATAATGATACTAATGATTAGTTGTGGCGGTGATGATAGTTTTCTTTGAGTCTTCCTATTGTCTTTCTGTCCGCCAGCTGTAGCTTGAGTGGGATCAGTCGGCGTGCCGGAATAATCAGTAGGAACCACCCGCCAAGCACATTGTTGGTTATAATTTCTTCTCAAAGAAGCCGAAAATACCGCTTATAAGCTTACTTGCTAATTCATTGCTGGCTTTAAAGAAGTATTCAATTAGTTAATAAAATAATATAAAAAATTATAGACTCTTTTACTCATAACTAGAGTTTTAAAATCAGTAAAGTTACATGATCAATTACTTCAAATACTATTTAACTTTGGAATGTTTACCAAGTCTCAAAAATCGCAATTAACTTTTTATTGCAATCACAGTAATTAAGTTTAAAGATAGGGGCATACATTCAGGTATGGATTAAATCATCTTTTTCATTCTTCATGATTTAATTTTAGTTAGCCAACCAAGAAAATAGAGGACGTATAATATAGGGAGTGCGTATGCAGTAGCTTTGGTCGCTAACAAGGCGTCAGTAAAGAATAACAATTTATATGATGGATTGGATAATCCTTTTTCTTCGGCTTCAGAAGTTAATTGCAGTATCATTGCTTTTTTGTTCTCCAGTGGCTAATGCTACGCAACCATACTCATTCTTTTGTTAGGTACCTTTCGTAAAGAGAAAAGGCCGACACTCATCAATTACTCCAGCACTATGGATAGCAGCTCTAATCTAAACGTCTCTGTGTTATGATCCACTTAACCACTTTTGTAACACGTCACGTTTCATCGTAATATAAGCTATATGCTTTCCACAAGCATGACTTGTATCTTTCAAAAAAGTTAAAAATAACACATGATTGATTAGTCTGGACTAAGAAATTTCAATTTGATATTCGTACTTGGTTTTACAAATTAATATGTAATGTATTTGTTTTACATCTAGGGTAGCCATTTATTTACCAGTGGTAAATCTACGTGCTTGACTGTCGTAGCTCTTGTTTATTTTTCTAAGCCTCCCTCCGTAACAAAAAGGTAATGAAGGCCCTTTTCATGTTTGTCCGTAATAATACTTGGGATAATGATAATGGGAATAATTTAGTCAAGTATAGCGGCTAGTCCTTCTCTGCTACTTAAAGTATCAGTTTCGGTTATAAGCCGGATGAGACAATGCTACCCATTTTAATGTTTTGGGAACTGTTAGCAATATTTTACAATTAAACAATCATATTCACGTTATTGTCTCAAACAGCCGTATAGTTATATTATGTATACTGCCGACAAAATATTATAAGCATATTGTCCTTAAATTGCATGTAAAACTAACAAACGTAAATACATATATTCATAGCTTTACAAAATGATCGTCCTTCTCGTGAAAATTGTTTTTTCAAAGGACTGTGAAAAATCAAATTACCCTTGTTTCTGTTTTTTTTTTGGGTGGAACATGAAATGAAAACAGTTACACACAATAAATAAATTATCTTTGGTGGATGCCTTCACCCACTGAGGTTTGTGGCTACTTGTGCTAATTGTGATGCTGCCTTGCCGTCGTCGGCTGGCACGGTCATTGGCGACGACGACGGCAGTCACTTTTTGACATTAAATGATACGGTGTTAATGATTTTTTCGGGTAGTTTTTCTTTGAGGAGGTGCCCCACTCAGTTTTGATAACGGGGCAAACTCAACTCTTACGAAGAAAACTAATGTCCAATCAATAAATATGTATCTTGACATGGATAAGACAAGAAAGTAAGCCAATTGTGTTCTATCAGCCCATCCATTTAAGTTTAGATGCCGACGGAGTAAAAAAACAAGAGAAACAGTACAATTTGAACTGATTAGTTGTGCTCAACGAAAGAAAAGAAGGAAAATAAGAGATCGATTGTTCGTTTTTTGACTTAAGTAGCAACGACTTATATGGAATCGCAAAAGAAAATGTACCGAGGGAGTGAAAAGATTAAGATAAATGTGTGGTGGGGTAGCAATAAGTGCGTGTCACTTTGATTATGATTGCAGTGGAAAGACAAAACAATGTAAATTTGTAAGCGTTGTGTAAGTGAAGATTCCAAAAAAAACTAAAGTTTTACGCACAAAACCTGGAATTTTCCCTCTCATCTGAGAAAACTATTGATTCAATTCTTCTTGAGTGTATAGTGAGAAGATTGAGATAATAATTTTTAATAAAAAATGAAACTGAAAAGCAAGAAAAATGTTCCTGAAAAAACTCTCGTTTTCAGGTCTCATAACATAACCTTATCCTTTGGTTTCGTGACGAAGGAAGGCAGAAACTGCGGCACGTTAAAGTCTTTAAAGTTATATGGTTGAAAAGAAATGAACGGACACAAGATAGAAAGAGTGGAAGATTTAAAAGGTATAAATGTTAAATGAATATGAATCAAACATTCTGTTATAGGTTATTGAAACGCATGTATTTCAGGGGCGGCAAGACGTGATCTCTTCAAGAGATACTAGAAAACTTGTCCATCTATCAAACCCTCCCGTCGCTGACTTCTTTGACAGAATTTAAACGCGAAAATGCATTCCGTTTTTAACGAAAAATATATTACGAGGGTATGAGATGCGTAAAGGGACTTCATCATTAGAAATATAAGTTATATGGAAAAATACAAAACTAAAAAATTTATATTACTTATACATACATATTTAAGCATAGAGGTGCTTTTTATGTCGCTTTATTTGGTTTGCAATCATGAAAGAAACCGTTTTAGCAAGTTATTTATCTAAATAAATGGGTTTAGCTGTGCTAAAGAGACATGAATCACATGAGTCTAAAAAGATCACTGTTTAAAATGCATGAGGACCTTGAAAAGCTGCATTAAATCAATATCTGAGTCACCTTAAGTTATGCAAAAGTCATCTTTTATCAGATCCGACTTTTATCAAAATCGTTGTCAATCGTCACCGTGAGAAAAGCAGTTTGATATAATAGCAAATATAATTTCAAATAGCTTTGATGAATGAACAGCTTAAATTTGAAAGGTTGCTTGGCCCTGCAAGCTGCACGAAGTATTCATTGGCTGGCATGCCGCCGGAAAAACAACAGTAGAAAGATCAGAACTAAAAAACTTTTCACGATATATTCAGATGTAGATAGTCATAAAATCTTAATACAAACTAATAGCTATGTCAAGAAACTAGACGTTTAGTAGAATCTATTATTCCTTAAAAAGAAAAATCAAAAAAATTTGCTCGAAGACATTGAATGCAACCTGTTGTTCCTTTTTAATTAGAACACCTTGGATGGAATGTTGATGCTCATGTTTTGTTTTAGAGATTTTTTGCAGTGCAATTTATTGCACTTTTATAACTCAACTTGCTTAAGCATTGTTTAATAGTGTGCAAACCTTTGTCCCAAATCGAAATTCGATTTGTAAACAATGTTTACCTTGATATGTGTCCAGTTGTCAAGCCAAAGCTAACTGCAACGTTTGATTACATTTTTTATTTATTTGTTTTTTAGTTTGGCGTCAAGAAATAATTAAGTTGACTTTGATCATTATCTTTGTAATTACCAAACACTTGGACTATTTCGCAAGATCAGAATCCAATTAAAAATGACAAAGCAAAGTTCCTGGCTAATAACGATTTGCAGATATAAAAAACCCATATTAAATGGCAATTAGTTAAATTGTCTATTTTTGTTTGTTTATTTGTCTATTATTTCTGCAACCGGAGCATACTCTGGTAGATCAACTCAGCTTTATTAAGAAAATCTGATGCTACTTATGTAATTAAGTTTCACTCAGAGAAGGTATATTTTTGGGAATAATATATTCATGATATGTATGGATTTTAAGCAGTTTGAATAAAATGTGAGATTTGGAGTTAAATTCGGTGTTAGAAATTGAAATTGTATACGATAACATAACTGTTTCACATCATTATAAGATTGATGCGGTAGAGTTCCATATTATAATGCATTACAACACCGTAGACAAAATCAGATTTCCTGAGACTGATAATTTAGTCTACGATATTCGACCTAGTTTGAGAAAATCGAAAATTAATAGAGAAGTTTTTATCATAGTGTCACATCAACAATAAAAAATAGGTTCGGAGATGTATTGAAGTGTGTAAATTAAACGTTTTTTTTTTGGGGCCCCTACTTTTTCAAGATATATAGGATGGAGTGATAACCGATATAAGTTTCTTTGCACGTTTATAATGCTCGATTTGTGAGTTGATAAGGAGGACAACCCACATCCCTTGAATAAATGATCCAAACAGCTATGTTGCCTGTGCTTAGGTGACAACTTACAATACGTTCAAATTAATCACGTTCTTAATTAATTATCGTAGTTTAATGATCCTACTCGAAAACTCATGTTCAATAATATCTAGCAATTGATCGCTGAAAGGTAAACTTTTTTCAAAACACAAAACCAGAACTAAAAAGAGGAAAGCAGATTAGGATGAATTTATACTTGAAGCTATGATTTGGTGATAAATAAAAGTATCAAGATCATATCGCGTAAGAGACGTGTGAAATAATCTGATTATTGAATGGCCAGTGTTTATTAGCATCAAAAGCTGAACTTGAACGGAGTTTTTTTTATTTAAAAATTAAAATTCACGCAAACTGCTGTAAAGAAAGAAGCTCAATCCTAAATATGATCGCATGTTTTAGATTTCATACCTTTTCTTGATATCAGGTAGAATCCAATTGTTACAAGTAATTGAAAAAGTGTTACTTCCATCAAAATGAAACGTTTCAAGCTCAATCCCGTTTCTTTTGAAAAGATTATAATAATATTGAGGAACGTTAGGGATGAGAAGTCAAGAAATGCTGAATCCCGTAGCCAGAAGCAGAGTTGGATGTCTGTCTAGTATTTAACTGACCTATGTAGCTGACGGAGTGGATAATGATGGAAAGTACCGAGAAGTAAACAACAGTACGGCAGCAGCTCAAGTACATAAGAATGATCAATGATATGATGATAGCCAAAAAGGAGTACATGTATCCGCATTTATAATGATATGTAATGTGTTTTTGTGTTTGTTATTATTATTAATGTTATTATGTAACGTGGTTTCATGGAACTCGCGACTTGTAAACTTATATGACGTAGATGAATTGAGCCTACACTCTATTAATATTTTCTATTTGGTTCTACAAGTCTCCTTCTTCTTCTAGAAGTTTGGCGTAGCCCCTTTATATTGCTTCAACGAGAGATGTGTGTGTCTATCCTCCGGAGCAGTTCAAGAATAAGGTGCTGTTTATGGAGCAACGAAGCATTTACCTTTTCGCTTTTACTTAGTCGCCTCTCGGGTAATATATTATTTTTGGGATGGAAGTTTAGCTCGTTAATAACTGGGAAGACCACGGTTTGTTTGCTTAGTAAAAGATCATTTTCTCTCTCATTCTCCTTATTATTTTTTTATTCGATAATATAATATTATTTCCTATCTTATTTACTGACACAAAATGAAATGAATCATGTTCGTCGTCGCCACCATGCCACATCTCATATGCATAATATGCATACCTTTTCCCCTTTGCTCCTGAGATGATGATGACTATGCTGATGAGATGCTTGTTTGTTCTCGATGCAATACCCTGTTTTTTCTTTCCCTTTTTTTATTATATGCCAAACATAAGCTTTAAAAAATTCCTGGATGAATGGAATGAGAAAAAGAGTGGATAAGAGGCGGAAGAAAAAGTCCTCATTTAATACGTTCATACCAAGTTTGGAACGAATCCTTACCATCTACTTCTACATTCATGATTTTTTTATAAAAAATATTTATATATAAATATTCCGCATATTTTCCCTCGAAAAGGAACCTCCTTTCAGGAATCTTTTATTTTGTATGATGCCAGTTAATATGAATAAACATTCCAATTTACTCTTTTGTTTACATCAACAGATTCCAGTTTTATTCGTGTTACAAGGAGCCACATTAACGTGTTTGTACAGTGCCACCATATTCGTATAACTTGGCTGGGTTTACGTTTAGTCCTTAAAACCTAGTAAGTAGAACACGGCATACCGGTGCATATTTTCTTGTCAGTTTTATACACATTTTTTTGGGTTCTACATTTATGGGGTGAAGAGAAAAGACATGCTTCCCATTTCTTTCTCAAAAGGCAAAAAGTAAATTCATCGCGATCTTGTCTCCTTTCCTCTCTGTTTTTTTTTTCATCCAATAATATATTATTTTGATGATGTTGATGTTGTTGTACTTGTTGTTTACCTTGTTGATGTTGATAAGGTTGATGGTGATGATGAGTTTGTGTTGTTACGTCGAGCTGCGTTTCTGCTCTGGCATAGTTTGTGTGTGTGCGTGTGTGTGAGTTGAGTGAGCCAACCCCTTTCTCATACAGAAGAAAAGGGAAGAGACCACCCTTTATGACGTATCTTAAGCCTGTTAATTGTATTTATTGACATCGATCTAATCATATTTCAACCGCTAATTGCCTCACAAAATATTCCTCCTTGAATGTAATGCTGGTACGAGGAAAGGAAAGTGTAAAAGCCAGACACAGATTTTTGGTGTTGATGTGTTCAACCACCAGCTAAACTTACCTGCAATCACTCGTTCCACTAGCTAATGACACGATTTATTTGCGACGGAGGTATGCAAGAGACCTCACTTCTCTTTTTTCAAGATCATGAAATTTTCTCGTAATAAACGGCTTAACCATTAGCTTTCCTATTATCTTGTAGGTTCCTTTGTCTCTTCTGAATGTGAACGTTTTGGTATTCTTATAACATGGAAACCAAACACGTGTTTTTTACGTTCATAAATATGCACATCCTTAAAATTGTTATTTAATTTTAAAAATGTCGGCACACAAACCACCAGTCATAAGAACTTTCTTTGTTCATGTTTTTGACGGACTAATATGGGAACATCAATCAAAACTTATACTTAAACAAACCAGAAAAGGTCATAAAAATCTTTGCTGTAAAAATAACGCAACCCAGAAGACCTTGTAAAAATGCAAAACCTGACGATTTCATCACTGCATTGACTTTGAATTTTAACAAAATAGATTTTGCGAGTCTGGTATGCTGATATGCACTGGCACATTGTACGTATGTACATGTGTCATCCAGTGACTTTATTACATATGCGTAATACTGATGGGCAGCTGTTATATGTGCAATAAACAACATTCCTCCAGAGAGTGGAACGATGCAAGGTAATTGGAATGTGGAGTCTGGAGAAAATTGGCCCTTCTTTTAAAATCTTTTTTAGCCAAGGTGCAAATGCCAAAAGGGGAAACGTTTCTCTTGTCATAAATTTTGTAATATATTATGTTCCGCATGAAAGCTTAAGCATCTTCACGTCATTTTGAATAATATACAATTTTGCTAAAAGGGTTTTCACAGACATTTTTAGAAGGGATATTAAAGTTGCGAAAATAAAGACTGCCAAATTACGAGCCTCCGATAGGTAAGCTCATGCGACAAAAAATGCCGAAATAAGAATCACTGGTTTTACAGTAAAGTAAACTGGTCATGTCACTAGGATTTCTACAAATATTAAGTCGTTCAGCGGGAGAGTGATTGTTTTGATGAAAGGCAAAGTAATCGAGAATTCTGGTTGACTTTATTATGATGCAAGCACACCATGTATTTTAACACCTGGACTTTTCTCAGAAAACATTTTTTCAAAAAGGTATCAGCTATGTTTGGTTTTTATGATACCAGTTCTGACTGTAAATGCCGACACAGCTTAAAACAATCGCAGAACATAAATTTTCCCACCAAATTTCGTCATCCACATTTTTTCTTACGCTTGAAAAAAAAACAGTCACATTTTTTGGGACCAAGTTGACCCTTCTTGATAAATCTGTTGGTACTAAAGTATCGTAATCTGTTTTGCTCGACGCATGGAGCATCTTATAATATTCTTCAAGTGTATAATTTTTGGTCCTTCCTTCATGCGAGAAATTGGTTTACTTTATAACTTAGGGATAGATTGATATACATAGCATAAATTGCATAAAGATGCGCTAAAAAATCTAAACGAAAATTGTAATTGGAGATTTAGTGATCATTTTCTAATGCAGAATGTACTTTGAGTTTTTACTCAAACCATAAACCTTTTGTTTCGTTACTTAATCAAATAATGCAAAGTGGTGACGGACGCTTGAAAGACGCATTCTTTTGTTTTTTGTACAAGTTCAGCTGCACAGGTTTTCTCATGGGAGCCATACAATAGATAAATTTGATAGAGCAGACTTTGATTCAGAAAAACGGGGAGAATGGACCAGTATCTACTATTTGCCCTCCCCCTCATTACCACACTGATAAAGGCTAAAGAAATCAGCTTAGTAAAAATGATATAGATTTCAGCCAGATCGGTAGCAATTTCGTACAGTGAGGTCGAATTTCCCTCACCCTAGCGCATTTGATTTCTGTAGATGCTCTTGATTCTTTAATTTTTACGATTTCCTTGGGAAACCTTAATAGACAAATGTTGGTGCAACAACTGCACTTCATAAATATTTGATTAGCCAATTTTTTTCTGAATTAAAGCAACTTGCTTCAGAGTGAAGCTTTTCTTTTGCTTCTTACTCTACTTTAACATTTCTTTACTTCTTTAATGGCGCTCGATTTTCCATAAAAGTTTTTCGACTCATTAATATCATATAGAATATGCATGAAAAAAAAACATGGTTCATTTAGATAATGTGTGTTTGCTACAATGTGTAATCATTATTTGTTTACTAAATTACGCAGGATATCAGTGAGTAAAATACATGCATATCTACATGGTTGTATACGATTATCTGCAATATTTTTTGAAAAGTTTTGTATGTGTGGTGCTTTAAATTGCCTTTGCCACACACATTATGAAGGATTTAACAACCTGTTATCTACTTCATCACAGGAGGTGATCTTTAAAATTCCAATCCGTGATTATAATTATTTGCTCATCTCATTTTTCACTACCCCATGCATTCAATAATGCATCTAAAGCAAAATATGCAAACGACCTGAAATTGCTACTCCAAAAACATCCATTATCCATTGTCAGGATATTATCGAGAGTTTTCCAACCAGAAAAGTGGATAAACGCGTGAGATGATATGAATGGAAATTAACTAATGGTAAAAGTAGTTCAAAACTAGCCTGTCGACTATGCACTAACAAAGTATCCATTAAAATATCACACTTTATACGCTCAAAAATATTTGTGTTATGTGACCAGACCAGTTTTAGATTTTGTTTCGCATGGCTTTTGACTTCTTTTTGCACAGTTGTGTGCAAATGTTTACTTGATTACAACTGAAAATATCGAGCAGAGAAGGTAGTTTTCGCTAGTAATTACGAACGATAGAAGGAGGATATGTGAGCTATCGCAATACGTAGGAGTTGGTGAGATACCTAAAGCAAGCGATTAAGCTCCAAAATGAATGACACGATTTTGTTAATTATTCATCCTTTAAAATACTGTTATTCTATCGTAGTTTATTTTCTGAAATGCTGTTCAAACCGATACAGTATAGAATACATAATATAGAGTTCAAATGGTCTTATTGGCAATTTATTCAGTTTAAGAATTCAAAAAGCCAAATGAATGTAATTCAACAAATTGTAGTTGTCGATCAATTTGCAATACAGTGCATGCATAGTAAATACTTAAACAAAACAATTTATTATGGTTAGTTGACCGTACCGAATAGAAATTTCATTTTGAGCAATTTTCTCAATTACGTACCAAATTTAAAGGATTTTTTGACCGCTTACACCGCCAGAATGATGAAAGAGACAAACAACCATGTGACAAACAAGTTGACGGGATTTTGGTAAAAAAAATTGATTAACTGCTTCGTCACTTTACCAAAAAAGTCGATTTCTCATCTAATGAATGATGCAAACGTTTTTTTCAAGCTAGGGAGATACATAAATGTACTCTTCGTTCCTTTCCACTCCAATACTTTAACTAATTACTAGCCAATTGAAGCAACGTTTGTCATTAACTGTCATTAAGCAATTTTTTTTT
>JAANSQ010002728.1:0-11341 GCA_036850885.1 Lepidocyrtinus dapeste
GGTACTGGTTGTGCCCGATGACTATATTTGAAATTTCCTGATTAAGAATCGATTCGATGGTAATTGTTTTTTTTGTATTCAGTGCGCCCAATAATAGATATCAAGAAGAAGATCCTCGAAATAAGAGAGGTCCTCCAGGTTCAGCTCAGATTAACAGACCAGACCCACGTGGAATGCCTGCAGACTTTGGAAAGCAATACCAAAACAATTTGCCACCAAGACTTCAGCGACATCATCCACAGCAGCCTCCAATGTTTGTCCAATCATCAAATCAGAGAAAAACCCCAAGCCCCGTCCCCACATCTGGCGGTGGGAATGGTAAGAAGATTAAGATAGAAGAAAACTAATCAAAATGGAATAAAAAAGTAGGTTAGATTAAACAAAATAGTTATGAAATTATTATTGTTATTTATGAAATTGTTTCAGCTGTGAATAAAGAACGCGATTACCGCGAACGAGATAGAGAGTGGGAAAGGGAGAGGGAAAGGCCGGCGTACAAGATCCTAGAAAGAAATCGTGGTGACAGTGAGTCGAGTAAGGAAAGTGGAAGAGAAATTCGCGAAAGAAGATACGGAAATTCCAATGATAATGATTCTGGCAGGTAAGTGTCTTCATGTCTTCAAGTGTTTTTTTTTAAAGTTGGCTCACTTATGTCAAAACATTTTGTACCATTGTAACAGGCTTAGAGACAAAGATTCCTCGAAGCGGCTGTCGACAGACTCCGGGAGGTTCAAGGATGAAGACGCAGATTCAAAAGTGTCTCCGAAAGATAAGACAGATCCCGATTCCATGGATAACTATCATAGTGACCCCAGAAAGCAAGATGACTCAAAGCCTCTTCGATCGAAGCCACCAACTACATTTTCCTCTTGGGCAGATGAGGTGGATGACGAGGAGTACAACTCTCGTGAGGATGATGACGTGAGAAAAGCAGGCATGCGAGATAATATCTCCCCCCATGTCAAACGAGACATGTCATATCCAGAAGAAAGAAGGCCCCGAGAGAATACCGTTCCAAGACGAGTCATTATTCAACAAACTAAAGTGGAAAATATGAGGAGTGATGTAAAGGTAACCCAGTTTCAAGTATGCCCAGATCATTTCACTTTGAGTAAATTTATTCATCAAGTTATCCAACAGCTTCTCAAAAATAATTAATTTGTTTTGGTTTGTAGCCTGAGCCCGTGGTCGAACCGAAACCGGAACCGATCAAGTTAGAGAAGCCAGTGGAGAAAGTCAAGTCAACAGCTTGGGGCGACCGAGAAGCGATCCGCGAAAAATCAAAGCCCGAAACAGATCCTTCACAGAAGGAAACTACCCCAGATATCGAACAGGACACTTTATCTGCAGATAAGGATCAACAGTCGTTCCAGAAACCTTCCAAAACTGATGTTGGACCCGCAGGTGATAGTAAAGCTGAGACGAGCAAGTCAGACAATGACAAAGGACTTGATAGGAAAGAAACTCGTGAGAAAATTGAGAAAGATAGACACTACGACAGGTATGGCGGTGGAGGAGGTAGGTTTGATGACCGGAGGCAGGATAAACAAAACATGTCTGAACAAGTTAGAAGTGACAGAAGAGACAACAAACCGAAAGCTAGGAGAATGGATAGTTATGAATCTAAGAGGGATAACCGTACACCAGACCGGGATCAATACGGCGGCGTCCCCAACAGAAATAGTAGCAGTAATGAAGGCAGTACTACTTCCGCTTTGTCTAGTAGAAACTCCCAAGAAAAAGATCAAGATAAGAATAAAACGAACGTTGAAAAGAGTAAGAGTGGAGATAGGCTGGACTCCTTGAAGGATAAGAATGCAGGAGGTGGAGGAGATAAATTTGATAAAGAGGACTCCCGAAGTAATAGAGACTTTGAGAAGGAGAAGGAGTATGATAGGCATAATCGCGATGACTATGATGGGCAGAGGGGTGGACATCGTGGTGGACGTGGAAGAGAGCGTGGTGGATACGGCGTGTACCAACCAAGGTACAAAGATATCTCTTGTAGTCTTTTAAGCAATATTTTATCTCAGTAAAAGATGGTGTGTATGATAACAAGTCACCATCTCTTTTTGCAGAGGTGGAAATTCGTGGGGCTCGGAGTCTAAAGGGCGAAACAGAGGTCGCGGTAACTCTCGAGACTTTTATGACTCAAACCCAAAACCTAGAAGGATGGAACATGACAAGGAGGACAAGACGTTTGGTAAAGATGAATCCAGTCGACCCAGCGAATCGGAAGGTACAAAGGAAAAGGCGCAACAGGAGAAGGGCTCTGATGTGTCGATTAAAGGATCTGCTGAAGATTTGGGGAATAAAAAGAGAGACAAGGACGGTGGTGGTCATAGAGAGAATGATAAAAAGGGTAATAAGTCGCCCGGCGCTGCTCGAAGGAATGCGAGGGGTGGAGCCCGCTTGCAAGGGTATGGCCCTCCTTCAGATAAAACTCCATTTTCAACCAATCAGAGTCACAAGGTACAAAGATATGAGTTTCATGACGAAATAAAATGTTTTCAGTAAAATTTTAACAATTTGGTCCAATTAACGTATTACAGGACGAAGATCCAAAGCAGCAAGACTCACAAGTGAATAAATCAGGACCAGTGCCTCTAATGGCTCTGGGTGACATTTCGCCCCCCAATTTACAAAACAAATCTAGGCACCATGGTACTGCAGGCAGAGACACAGGTGGAAACAGAGGGCGCGGCATGGCTCCAAGAAATCAGAGGGACGATTATTTATTCCGCGATCAACGTGGAGGAGGTACAGGGAATAAGAGAGGTGGAGCTGGGGGTAGTCGTAGTGGAGATGCGAAACCTTTGATGAGCATGAGCATAAACTCCAACGAAGTAGAAGGAAACGAGTGGGAGGCTGAGTCTGAAAGCGGAGACGATGAATCCCAGCGAGCTGCTCAACAACAGTCCAGAAAGGATGGGTACGAAAAATTATTTTACCGTTTTTTTTTTTAAATTCGTTCGTTTCAAATTTTTCTTTTAGCTATTTGAACTTTTTTTTTTATAAACTTATCGAGTGCTTGCTTTTGGGTGCCTGAAAAGTTTACATATTACGTTAATGAGTTTTTGCTTTCAAAATGAAAATACTAAATTAGCTTGCTATGCATAATAATATTTAACAATGCTGATGTGAAGTATTTTTGTCTTTCTCTGTCTTGCTTTGGACACTACTATAGCGTTGCAAATAAGTCTCTGCCTGACAGATTTCGTCAATCTCAAAATATTAATAGAAATGGCTCTGTAAAATCTGGCTTGACTTCAAAGGAGTCTACCTCCGCCTCTAACCCTTTTAACAACAGCCAACAGGACTCTGCTAATAATAACAAAGGGCGCGGGAGCACATCTGATGGGAAGAGGGTTTCCTCGTCTAATTTTGAGATTGATTGTTACAGTAGCAGTCACCAAACCAGCCAAGAAGGAATGGCTCAGTCTACGAGCGCGACAGATGCCCCGGTAGAACCAGACGGTGAAACCAGTGGATATCACAAGAAGAACTCATCGCATCTATCCAAGCAACAGCCTGAGAAACCTTTGAACAGTGCACTGGGGCAGAAGAACGCGCGACTAGAGTCTAAGCCGTCAGCTAAGGACCGCAGAGTGAAAAACCAACCGTATGACCCCCGACCTAATTCCAGTAAGAATAAAGTTCCTCCTCCTCCACGTTTCTTTTCAACAAAAGAAGCTCCATCTAAAAAAACTATAAAACGCCATGGGCGGTCCAATAATTGTGATAATGGCTCTGCTGGTATTTAACATGCATATGCACAAAAGTCTGTTCCATTTTTATGGAGAAGAATTGAATAGGGAATTTGTAAAATTTTTTTAATTTATGTTTTGTGGTGATAGAACAACAAAACCAGACAGTAGGGACTTGGGAGAAGACGGTAGTTCAGCCACAGCCGAAAGAAACAGTTCCAACACCTATGTCAGTACAGCCCAATATTACTGCTCCCCTTATGGAACCCAAAGATTCTCACGATTCGAAACCATCAATGGTCCCCACTAGCCAGCAGCACCAACACCAACAACAACATCAGCAAAACTCCTCTGTAGTGTCCAATTCGTCCATGATGGATAACACAGGAAGTGCACCCGTCAAGACCATGATTTTTGAAAACACTCACTTTAAAAGCATCAATAGCAGTGCAGGAAGCTCAGCAAAACCTCCTGGAAAACCCCTTGACCAAAAGAAGGACGGTGTACCCACTGGAATTGAACTTCCAAAGGACCTTCAACTAGGCTTCGGCAAGGTATGTCTTAGTTTTGAAACCCAATTAATTTTAAACAGAATGCTCCTTTGCGTGATTTTTTATTGGTTCAATGCTTTGTTTGAATGAAACCAAAGGTTGTTGGTGAAGAAAACACTGATATCGATTTTAACACTTTTAATGATGGCTCCAACCCCAATACCAACGCTTCACAATTGAACCAGAACGTATCAAACCAGCAGCAGACATCCAAACCGATGGCGATTGGACAGTCGCGTTCCTTCGTATCTCATCAACCTTCTCCCATTAGTCCCCAAGCGGCTGATTTGAATGAGAAAGTACAGGCGGTGAAACGTATATGGGAAACTTCACCGATGCCCTCTGTTGCTGAACAAAGCTCGGTTTGTGGATCTGATGATAACTCTTTCCATGGAGGATTTTCTACTGACACTTTCAAAGGCTCAGAAAACTCTAGGGACTTTGCGTAAGTAGAATTATAATTCGGTGGTAGTTTGGTGGTAGTCATCTTTAGTTGCATTCATTTTCTAAGAAATGTATTTTGAAAATTCAGTTCTTCTCTTCAACAACCAACCAGTGGTTATGCACCTGGTAGCTCCCCTGCACTGTCCGCAATTTCGAAACCAGAGTCAAGCTCGAGTCCTACATCCTCTAATTTGAGAATAGTAAGTTTGTTAAAGCTTGCTCCTTTTTAGCTTTAGCTTTACAAAGTTTCCTTAATTGTGACCTAAAATTTTTTAGGCTAAACCACAACAGCAAAACAGTTTGGACAATCAAGGGCAAAGTGGAATATCGTCTTCTCCGTTTAGTTACTCAATGCCGCAGGGCTCTAACGCATTCAGTAGTATGCCAGCAGTTCCATCCCCTCCAGGCGCAAATGTGATGTATGGCACGTCACAAACGCTTCACGCGGTTGCCCCAGCTAGTGGAATGTACCAAGCGTTTTCGCACGTAGAGCCGACTGTAGTAGGAGCGACGAGTCGTCAGTACCAACAATATCCTACGCAGGCTGCTGTGGGTGGACAATATGGGCTATTTTTACCGACCCACCCAATGGACTATCAATCCATGTCCTCGTATCAGCATCAACACCAACAAGGATCCCAGGGTCCTCCCGGACAAGCCCCAAGTCAGAACTCGAGGATTTCTCCAGGCCCTTTGACCACTTCTGGAGGTGGTAATTCTGCAGGAGTTATAATTAGTTCCACTAGTTCGCTGATGAGCATGAAGGCACAAACTGCTGCTGGGTCACATCCTAGCATGCAGCACCAAGTTGTGTCTGGAACGCAACAAGGCTACTCTCAGTTGAGTCATCATCACCCTGCAGCA
Source organism: Lepidocyrtinus dapeste (assembly GCA_036850885.1). Taxonomy (NCBI): domain Eukaryota; kingdom Metazoa; phylum Arthropoda; class Collembola; order Entomobryomorpha; family Entomobryidae; genus Lepidocyrtinus; species Lepidocyrtinus dapeste. The sequence continues at coordinate 5,567 of JAANSQ010002728.1, forward strand.
GCTTTGACTCATCCACAGCATCACCTTGGAGCGGTGGGTCCGGTTAAGGGGGCTTACTCCCAGAGTGGAATCGCGACTCCTTCTCAGGTTTTCATCCCGTTCGATGCCAGTCCGCAATCAATGCTTGGACTAGGTCAGAACTATCTTTCCTCTGCAATGAGAAGTGGACCCCCAACTGGACCTCCCCCACCAGCTACACCCCCTGTCCAAGCCCTCCAATCTTCAACCTATTATTCAGGCTCATCTGGAAACCAGAGTGGAGTCTATCCTACAGGTTCAAATCAAGGAAATAGCTTGCAACCACTTCATGTAGCTGTAGCCCAGACTCCCCAAGGCTTGCCTGGATTGCATAATGCCAATCAGTATGGAATGCAGTACCCCACCCAACTCAGCTTAAATTATAACCAACAGGTAAATCATCGAAATGAATTAATCAGTTTTAAATTAAGAAAAGTGACTATATAAATCATTATTTGTATCCTACCAAGTTTATAAATTCTATCATGCGTCCCTTTCTGTAGGCCGCTGCAAGTACCGTGTCTGCCCTGAATCTGACTAATCAGTTGATTAGAAATCCTGGACCAGGATCCCATTCATTCATGAAACAACCCGGAATAGACCTGGTGCAACAACCTCAGTTGAAAACCTCTCATGATCAGTTAATGAACCAAGCCACTTGGAACTCTGGCTTTGCTCTATCCAACCAGAGTTTCCACGGAGGCAATAAGAGCGGAACGAATCCCGACAGGAATAGCGGGAACAATATTGGAAGTCAGCGAAAGGGTAACAGTCACACGGGAAATGTCCCAGGCATGAAGTACATGTCTAATCAAGGACCGGGTGGTTACTCTGGACAGGTATGGTCGTTGAACTAAATGCCACTAAATGTATTTCTCAAGACTCACTATTCATATTAACTTTCGTGAGACGTTAAAAGTAGTATTTGTAATTGGCAGGTACAACAATAATAATATACAGGCTGGCGAAACGTGACAAAGTCCCATACAGAAAAAGCAAGCCAGCGTGCAGCATAAACGACTAGACTCTTCAGGACTCTCCAATGACGACGTAGTTTACTACTGTGTAGTTATTGCATAATATTATCTTTTGCCAAGTCCTGTTTCATGATCACACAGTATGTTCTTAGTCTAGTTTCCTCCAAATATATATAAAAAAATAATGTTTTTCCAAAAAAAAAAAATGAACCCAAAACAAAACCTAAGAAGAAAAGAAAGTTTTCCAAGGAAGGGGAAGATCTTATCTTAATCTTAATGCTTTGTTTATTACTCAACTCTAGCCTTGTTCCAAGGTTTTCAACGGTTCAATAGGTACGTCTCTGACCTATATTTTAGCCGTAACTAAATACGATTCTGGCCACTAGTATTTAGACCACAATTCAGAATTTTCATCTACTCAGAAGGAAAAAATAACTAACTTTAGTGAAACGGAAGAAGTTGATCAAACCTCAGCTTCGCTCCATTCGAATGCATATACATGCACTGTGTACTTCAAGTTGTGGATTTGTGGAGGAACATATAATATTTTTTTTCGCATTGTTGCAAAAAATATTACCGCTACACTAATATTTTCTGATTTATAAAGCTTAACAGTAACAAAACTTTTAAAATGTTTAATGCTTTCTCTGCGATTTTTGATACACTGAAAAAATGTTGATTTTCTCCTAATTTTTACTCAAGTTTTCGGTGTCTTAGGAAAAAATAATAATGAAAAGAAACAAGTAAAGTAAGCATAAGTGCACAATACATACTATTATGAAATGAAGAATAAAAGTAAACGCGACTTGGTTCATCGGCCTCGTTTTAAAGAAGAAATTGTGTGTTGAAGACAATTGAAACGTACAAAAAAATGACGTCATGCGAATAAGGATGTTGTTGTATGTGAGGAGAACAAAGTTGATGTTGGAGATGAACAGGTTGTTTACTTACTTGAAACATGGATTCATCTTATCTTGCTCTATTTAATATCAGACAAAAGGATGGCAGCATTGTTGCTCCTTTTGTATTATCATTTTATCCCCCCACACTCCAAAGTATGGTCGTGATTGTAATCATGTTCCATACACAAATGACCCAACCCGGTTCACGGTGTGTATCACTAGAAAATTATGAGTTTTATTAGTGGATGTTACTACTCCACACCGAAATCACTTCGAAAATAGGAAGTTCAGGTTGAAATGAATTTATATCTGAAATTCCATAAAATTCCCTTTTACTCCTCCCAGTCCCAATGACACTTTTACTACTGTCCAGTACTCACTCCCCCCATTCTCTCTCGTTACAGTAGATGACTTTGTCATTATTGTGAGTTTAATGAGTTAATACAATGTACGACGTTAAAAATGTAAGATGCATTGCTCTATATGAGTTTTACGTAGAGAGGAAGTAAAAGTAAAATAAAAAAAAATTAAAATAGCTTTACAGATGAAACTACGTGGCGACTTTGTGTAGTGAATGCACTGCGCTATCAGCGTCATGTCAAGAAACGTCAATATTCTTACGTATAATATAATTGTAATTCTTATTAAAAATGGTTGTAAAGTAATACTGATTCAGCATAAATATTTGTGTCCTCTGCGACTGTATGAAATAAAAATTTATGTTCTTTTCCCTTTTTTTGAAGCATTGTTCCTTCTTTTATGGAGAAAATGTAAAGAATGGAAAATAGCTACGACTTAGACTTTTGAAAACAAAAATTCCCAACAAAGTATATATGTTTATTATTTATGCAAAACAAGGGTTGGGTCTCTTTTAGTTTTATTATGAAAAGCAAAAAATAAACATTTGTAATTTGTAAGAAGAATCTACCGAAACTTGCGTTGTATAATAAAAGTGTACTCAAAAAATTAATTTTTGTTGTTGACTCATAAAGACTGCTTTTGGATATCAACATAGAACATGGACTGGACGAAAAGTTTCATTTAGCGCTTGTTGATATGATGATTCAAAAAATAATAAGCATGCATTTAAATATTACGTACTTGTGCCAATAGAAGTGAATTTTAAATTTCGCGCCCCAGAAAATTTCAACTGAGTGATGTTCTATAGGCGGAAGACTTTGAATAATGTACACAAAAGTATTGAAATGAATTATCAATTTTTTTTTCATAGCATATCTGGCGAATTTGTAAGATTCGAATTTCGGGGAAATAAATACTGCGAAAGAAATCTGGAGAAAGTACATACGTGGATTTTAACGGTCCTGGAGATCCCTATAGAGATAAATTTAGCAACTTTAGCGAACAATTATCTAATATCTTTCAGCTTGTTTGATAATTGCAAATTGCAACTGCTCTGACGTTGAGTGAAAAGTGAAGGTAACCGCCGCTTTGCTAATAAAAAGTTTTGTTATTTTCTTTTTGGTTTGAAATTCTACTCAACAAACACTCTCTAGCCATGACCACAACTGGAGAGCTCACGACGGATGTTATTAAAGGCGAAGAAGGCATTGGGAATATGTGCCAAATGATTATTGATCTTGAGCAATATTTATCTCCGCGCAAATCCCCCAGCAGTGGTCTAAAACAACCTGCTCAGGCTGACTTAACTGATATCAAGGAACCTTCGTTAAAACTTTGTTCCGATCCAAGTTATGAGACTCCCAAGCCAAAGAAATATGGATTAATTGCCCAACCAGTTCGAAGACGCCTTGTGTTTCCTCAATCAGAGGAGATCTATAACAAGGAGCTAACCAATCAAACAATTTTGAGCCCATATCCAAGTCAAGAGAAAGTTGAGAAGGAAAATGTTGAGAGCCTCCGGAGACGCAAATACAAGAAGAACAGTGATGGAAGTCGGTCAAGCCGGAAATTTAATAATCAAGGTAATTCAAACATTCAAGAGTCTTTCATCTAATTGTTATGGCTAAATATTCAGGTTCATATACAAGCATACTTTCACCTCATGTAAATGACCAATATGACTTAATTTTTCTAAAATCTTTTACAACTCATTAATCTGATCATTATACATCCATTGGCTTAGCATTCTTATTTTGTGCACCATTTAAACATCCTTCCGGTGGTTCGTTCACTTCACACTCATTTCTTTTCTTCCTGTCACTTTCCCCTATTTGTTCACCTGCTCACAATCAGTTAATGGAGCATGGAACAATGCAAAGGCAATAATACTCCTGCACGATATGTTGGACCATCAATGTCCAAACGACGTAGTCAGTCGCACACGAGACTTGATCGTGCAGCTTATTTATTTCTCTTCCTTTTCCTTTGACATAGAGTATAAATGTACATATTTCACAAAAAAAGGTTGGAAAGCAAGCTCGACGGGGAGCAAGAGTCATCGGTTTCGTACCTGCTACGGCCACCAAATCATCTAGGAAGTGAAGAAAAGTAATTTGCCGAGATTGGTACAGACAGGCACCATATTCTTCTTATCCTGTTAAAATGCAGGTGTCTGAGAAGTGAAAGGAGAAAAATGGTCGAAAAAGTTCTTCACCTCAATATTTTCTCTTTTTTTTGTTCTATTCACGATCCGTGAACAAAAAAACTGATGTCGTCCTATGTACATAGATAATGCACCATAGATTTTTGTGACCGTACTGATGATGACGATGATTGTGATTATAAATGATCATAACATGTATTATTACTGATACAAGGAAAATTATGTTGGAGAATGGATAGCGTTGAAAAGAAAAGGGTGGGCTGGCGGACATTTACCCGAGAAAAAGCATTGCATTGTTTGTCAGCGTCGCACGTCGGTCGACTCGACACCCGTGTAACTTTTAGAAACAAATATGAAGAGGAATGCTTCCTTCATTTTGGAAAGGGAAACAATAAAAAACGGTCCCTGTATTTTCTTCTCAAACTATTTACATAGAGCTTATCACTTTTTTTTATATAAATTATATGACTTTGATCGCTTCGAATGGAAGTGAGGAAAGAAGCAACGCAGAAAGTCATAGATTATATGTTAGATTTTATAAATCAAAAAAGATGCTTCCCTTTCATTTACGTTTGCATTGTTGGTTAAAGAAGGTGGTAATATGGAAAAAAGGAACGTGTGAATGCATTACATTATGTATGAACGTTTAATACTAGTGTGGAGGAACAACGGAACAAGGGGTTGAAGAAAACTTTTAGGAAGAGTATAGAAAATTTAGGAACAAGGAAATAAACATGAAATTACTTTCCCCATGAGTATTTTTTGAAGCGTCTTTTCCGCCCAGATAGGTTTTTGGCATCCATAAAATCATAAGTCTTCATTTCAGTTTTTGCTACTGGTAGAAAATCATGTTAAAGTTATTTGCCAAGGTCCACAGTACTATTCGTCAAAGACGTTTGAATATTTATAGTAATTAAGAAGAGAAGGTGAGAGCAAATTCTTTTTCTAGTTTCATGGAAAGTCATTGACAAACTAAATCTTAACATTCAGAAACAAACTGGAAAATATGCCTTAAAGTTAGTAGGGACTTACTTGGCACTGGTAGTCTCGATTTATCGACATAATTTTGGATAGTTAGTCAAAAGCCGAAAGGTTGAGTTAGGCTTGGGATTTATTTTTTATCATTGATTACACATAGTAAGCTTGTTTATTTACTCTAGAAAGTCGATAAAAACAAACAAAAGTCAAAAAGTAACAAGCAGATCCTTGACTGTTCCGAAGGAACTATGTACACTAAACTTTCTGTCATAAATGTCAAAGGTTGCGTATGTTTTGACTTGGAATTAAAAATACTAGATTTGAGCATGATAATCCTAAGAGAATTCCTCAGTTCGTCAAGTTACCCCATAATAAG
>JAANSQ010002729.1:0-11340 GCA_036850885.1 Lepidocyrtinus dapeste
ATTCAATATTATAAAAAGCGTAAACAAAGGGTAAAAGGATTGAACTGGGTATGCAGATATGTACAGATACACTTTACTTTCGTGTCTTCAAACAGAGAAACCGTTTTCTATCCACGGGTCATTATCACTTCCCACTTTCCCACTCTTTTATGGACACTAATAATTTCCCTTATGCATGGCAGATAAACTGATATTTACACAATACCAGACACTATACCTAAGAATGAAGTGGAATCGGAAACAAAAATGTTACAAAATTTGGATGGAATATATGATATTTACTATACTGAAGATGATATTAACACATACAAACATCAGGTCATAAGATCTGCTTCTACTAATTTTCCACAGATTATAAAGCACTACTAATACTTTATCATTTACAAGAGTTCATTACACTAAGAATAATAAGCTGTTTAGGTACTGCATCGTCATCACTTTGCTTATCAGCCCTCTAGTTTAAATTCTTTAATTTTCTCCAGAATTCTCATAATCTTTGCTTTTGAAAGCAAAAAGGGTAGGATATTTTTTATTCCGTGGAATTAGAAGATTTAGCAGAGTAGAAAAAATCGAGGACCTTTAGTACACACCAGCAGAGAGAAAAACTTTAGAAAAATCGGCTCACGTTTAAGTACATGTTTACAAACCAATGATGAAATAAAAAAAAATCTCCTACTTGTTTGTGCGTTTCCTAATTCTTTCATCTCCCAAGCTCGTTATACCACTCCAATAATTCCTTAAAAACTGATTATCATACCTGCTCCTATAATATTACTAAAATATAAGGTTTTACTTTTTATTATTTCGTATTATTAACGTAAGTCATAACTTATAAAATGTGGATATTTAAAAAAAAATACCATTAAAGCAAAATTACAATAAGAAACTGTAAAATTTTTGTAGTATTTTTGTATGCATATTGTATTGTGAAAAGCCGGTTCTTTCATCAGCTCAACTGGGATTTTTTTTTAGTTACGTCTTTGGCACAATTCATGATATTAATTCAACAAAAAGTACAAAAATCCTTTTTTTATTTGAAAAGCTGAAAAGTTTNTTTAACACTTTTTGTTTGCATTATCCTACGTTTGTATTTAAAACCTGCTCAACTGGAGACATTTGGAGTGCATTACACTAAACAAGGAAAACAGGCTAAAAGGATATTATTTTCTTCATTAATTTTTACGGAGTAATGGGTATATTTACTCAGAACAAGCAATGATTTTAAGTGTTGTTCACACGGTCTGTTGATCTTTTGCTCTTTATATTAATCATTTTGACCTCTTGTAATGCATCATTATAATAATTGCGAACGTTATTTGAATTAATTTAACAAATCTATATGTTTCATTTAAGCATATAAGCAGATATTCAAGTAGGAAAGTAGTTTTGAAAATATTTACCATAATTTAACAGCTTCATCTAAGCTGCTGTCATTATGTCACCCATCATAATTAATAAAATATAACAAAAAAAATTGTTAGTATAATTTTAATGACTTGATGTTCCTCAACTTGTGCTTGTCAGTTGAACTAACTGTGAAAAATACTCGCTTCATTTTAATTTGTAACATTTTGTGCCTGACTGACTCTAATGAATATGGAAAACTAAAAATGAGCATAAGTTTTTTTTTCATTCTGATGCTCAATTTTTCTAATAAATGAAAGAAAGTCATTTATCACAGCACCGTAGGAAAAAGGATGAGCAGTTATAAATACAAATCTCACTCTTTATTTTTCATCTAACACCGGGAAAAAGATCAGCTCGCTTATATTTATAGACATGTGTTCTGCTACTTGTAAATTTAATGAATAAAACCGCACGGACACAAGCTGTGTGTGTGGCTTTCATTCTGTCTCGCATCCCATTAGTAAAAGCCAAAACCAAAACAAATAACATCCCATTGTATGCCTGAACACAAAAGTGTTTTTACTTTATCGGAACAAAAAAAGTATCATTATTATCATTAGTAAAGTGACTTTGATGCTTTTGAGAATTTGCTATTGTGAAAATCGAAAGAGCAGATTACATATATTATTATTGTAACAGTATCAACCAAGCTTTACTGCATCAGGCTTTCCCCTTCATTGTTTGCCATCAAAATGGACAGCTAAAGCTTCGTAAAAAGAAAATAGAAAATGATGGAATTTTAGTACGAGAGGAGATTGGAAGCACAACAACTTATTATTTTCAAGTACTCCACCTCATTGTGTGCCTTGTTTCAATGAGGAAAATCCACTAAAAATGGTAATAATACGATGACTTTAGCAAAATAGACATGATTATGGACATCACCCGGAGGAATGAAGAAGACGCCTGGAAATGAGGAGCTCTTTAATGGACACTGATCGTGAGCAAAAAACTATTTTCCCCTCTTGAGTAAATATGCATAATAATATAATACCTACACGCTAATGCATGAAATGACATGATTGGAATAACCAGTCAAAGCGTCCACTTTGATCTTAAATCCGATATAATTTACCGATTTATCTGCCCACTTTTTTTATTCCGTCCGAAGTAATAACATCCATTTAGAGATAGATGGATGGTTGGAAGAGAGACCCCTCCAAAAATGTACATACGTAAGGCTTTGATTATGTGTGATGAGCCGTATTTTCTTTCTACATTAATACAGTATAATACGTAATCTATATATATTTCTCTGCAGTAGTGGTAGATGGATGGACGGTTAGGGCAGGCATGTCAAAAGGGTAAGAATAAATAGATTAGCCTTGCTCTGGTAAAAGCCAGTCAAATGGAACCACTTATTGGACGAAAAGCTACATCATCATAATAAAATATGATCTTGATCTTGTGCGGATATCCATCTCTCTATCTTTATCCTATCTCTCCCCATCTCTTTCCATTTCCCCCTCGTGCTCAACCCTACCTAGTAAAAAGCAATAAAATGCGCGTTGCGTACATGTCAGGGAAAATCATGCTTAAACCTTGTCTCGAACACATCGAGTACATCTCGAAGAGAAAAGTACCAGGAATTTCTATACGAGCATACATAAAACCAAGGGTTTCACATTGCCCCGAATTTTACTTGAGCATGTTATAAACCTATGGAAAGATTACAAACCTGGATTTAAAGATACGAACTACTTTCTTAGCCAACTGAGTATTTTACCCAAACAGTGTTTTTTTACCTACTCAAGTTGATCACGTACATTTTCCGCATCACTTCAACTTTCAAACGATTCAGACTTTAGGTTCGTTCATCTCAAGAATTTTAAGTTGATTATGCGATGCAAGCTTAGTCTAATTTACGCTCGCTATGTAGATAAACTTGTGCCAAGCCCTTACCCATAATGAGCTCGATGACGATAATTTTTCAACGCCAACAGTTTATTTCTTTTTGACATTTTCACACGGTCATTTTCCCTCGATACCTTGTAAATATTCATGCCAAAATTGTTCACATACCTCCTTAATCATTTTCTCGTTGATGTTGACTCTGATTGCACAGTGGGTCTAATAAAGGTAGGCAGAAGAATTTACTGACTCAGCAGAGAAAACGAGTAAAAGGTACGATGATGGTGAGAAGTTGTCAAAACTTCGCAGCATGAAATACTTGAGCAAAGTCAAGTGCCGTCGTCGTCCCACTATAGATTGCAGGGAAAAGTCGGAGATAAAAAATAATATAAATGAAACGAGCTTATTGATGCCGCGAAAACGACTACTCTCAAGACTTGAATCTTGATTAGAATCAAGTGGATGCTTGATCAAATAAAATGAATCGCGTACCTGGGAACGAGGACATTTTACAAGTATACATGGATGGGACAGTTTACTAAACATATGGCTCTACGTTACACTCTGCCGTTGCTGTGACTGATGATGATAAGAGCAGGGAAAATGTCTCTCCTTCTAAGTTCCTTCTGCACATATATCATGAGCAGCTTAACAAAGTGAGAAAAACTCTTGTCCCTGCATAATTTAATATGAGCTAGAGTGAAAAATGCGAAAGAAAATTATATACCGCTGCTAGTGTGCCTCCATTCTTCAGGTGAGTCAAGAGGAAATCCACTTGAAGCATTTGGCCGAGCTTCAAATAGCCAAAACAAAAAATTTTCACATGACTTTGGCTGAACCACTTGGCATATTTTATTTTCTCGTAATCTACATCTCAAGAGTGAACCATGTACGAATTATTACATTACATGATTTCTCACCGTACAAAGAAAACCATTGCAATAATTTTTAGGCTTATGCACATATATTTCCTAGTCTTTGAAAGGTGTAATGAGTTTTTGCCGCCTTTTCTGCTCATTATTCACGGAATAATGGCAATTATTGCGAACAAAAAAGTGCAAAAGGTATTCTTCATGTTGGATTGTAGTATACGTGAATGTTTGCATATGAATTGGTCCTATTGAAAATAGCCGTTGTTGTCGCGTACAATTTAAAAAAAACTCTTGAGAGGACTTGGAGTATTGGAGTCATAGACGAAAACCAGCCAGTAGCCGCCATCAGAATTTTTTCAAAGAACTTAATACCGTGAACAATAACAATGAATAATTTTTTCCGAAGGAATTTAAAAGACATGCATGTCAGACAATTCCCATAAAGAAAAAAACCTCTCTATTCAGTGGGGCAACCATGTAAAAAATATTTCGCCAGGTAAATTGTATCTTTGACACAAATGATTTTTATGCTGCCGCCATACCACAAAAGCGGAATAATGCCGGTTTGTATCGCGCAAATAAGGAAAACATAAATAAGAACTGCATCAATATTAACTTGAAGTGAATGCATAAATTGTGAGCAGATAACATGTACAAATTATTTCGACGGAATTAGCCAACCAAAGGATTCAAAAGATAACATCTGCTGCGGTGCAACTGTTACAACCCAAGTAAAAGAGAAACAGAATATATGATAGTACCAAAAAGACTAAAACTTTGTTTTCTCTCTCTCCCTCTGATACATTTATTACATTATAGCATCCTTTTGTTACGAACGAATGATGAGAGTTGGAACAAAACAACATGTGTTTCTGGAATACAATAGGCGTTCCTAAGTGGTCAAGTGTCTTCCCATTATTCAGTTCGCTCGCATCTCCTCGATTTTTTTTCAGCTTCTCTCTGTTTTAGATATAAAGAGAGCTTTGTTCAACTCCTTTTTTCTGTGTAGGCGCATCCGAATGAGCAAGGAATGACTAGGACGAATCTCTTCTAAGCTAAAGGAAAAGATGATCGTTGTTGCACATTCTTATTCTTCCCGTTCGTTGTTCAACCCGTGAAACAAAATCGTAAACTATGCAAAGGATATGAGGTACATTACGGGTATACAATGACTGTTTCCTCTTGTTTCTTTGAGCGGATAAAAAATATTTTTCTACGACTGCTCAAACCCAGCCACTATGAGAATCTTATGAGATTTATTGAACACTTCAAGAGTCTAAATAAGTGTCTAAAGTCAAGTAACTTCAACATGGCTCTATAATAATTACTCCATGATTATAATTTCATCATAATAGCGTTATTTTGTATTGGTTGGATAATCTAAATAATTTATCTTAATACGTTTATCGGTAGATTCAAAGGATATTGCAAAAATCTTTCACCGAGCCGCGAAATTAAGCGAGATAATAAATGAGAGGTTTGTAAAAAATTTTTACATTGTAATTTTCCTACAGTCCCGTGTAATCATAATCATCTTAACTAATTTTATGATTTCATATATTTTTTGTTCAAAATATCTTCATTATAATTTTGCCAAGAAAATTGTGTATCATTACTGCTTTCCATATTAGAAGCGAAAATAGCTTAATATTTCTTATTAATATGGTTTAAAAATTTCATCTCTCTGCTGATATTTACTTGACAGAATGTGCTATTCAGGAGATAAGTTGTTTTCAAAAGTTTTGACATTTCACGAAATTACTGAGTTACTCCGACAGACTCCTAAATGAGTGAATGAAGGAGCCACTTTTTTACTTAAGAAATTTGTTACGCATTTTTGCGGTTGATGTCTATTTTCTTTCACAATTGAAAAGTGGACTACCATTTTATTTTGTTGAAAACAACCCACTCAACAATAAGTGCTGTTTTTGAGTAGTAATCCTTTTATTCGAGAAAAATGAAGTTGAAGTAAATGATAATTGTGAGAAACGAAAGAATGTATAAGTCATGCAAACTCAAAAATAAATGCAGTAAGGCTAGTATGGTCAATTCATTTAGTTTATTTGGTATTCAAGTGAGCGCTCTTTAAAAAATCTTACAAAATATATGGCAAATGGTCAACTGAAGATGTGTGGGAAGGAGCCGGTTTGTCTGCCATTTACCTCCAATCTCTTGAAAAAAAATGTTGAAACCTTATGAAATGAATTGTATCTTATATAACAAGGAATTATGCTGGAGAAAATATGAGAAAATGTACATTTCTACGGAATTTCATTCATATTCTTCCTACGCACGCACGCACAATGCTGTGTATTTTAGGTAGTTACTCATTTCACAAAACCACTTGAGTATGTTTTAAGAAAGGAATTCCTAAAATTCCATTACCTCTCTGGATGACTCCACCGGACAGCCACTTACACCCTCATCCAATCCTCCCTGTAGAATAATTTGTATCCTTGTTGGAAAGATAGTTTGGATGGATGTACAAGAGTACATAACAACCTTTAAATATCGAGAGTCTCTTTAAAAAGGTTTAGCATTTTTAAAGGAATAAACGTCACTTCATTTTGAGAAGAAGTTATCTCGAAAGAAATTTACGGGAAAAAATTTAGAAAAAAGCAACACTCATAAAGCCATTAGCTGTTATTACCCTGTAATAATATTTCCAGGTGGAAGATATGATTTCTTGGTCTAGGAAAACGTGATAATATACTTGTAATTCAAGTGTATAAACATGTGGTTAAAAAATTTAATATTGAATGGGTTGAGCCGGCGTTTCCCAACTCTTTGAAAAACGTGTTCACGCTGACTTGTCCCAACCACCAGCGATTAGACCTGGTATTTTTTAGCATAATAAACACTAAACACATATTTTTTAAGCCACATGCTCGCATATGAATGTAATTCATACTGCGGAGTAATGTAAATGTTGATAAGATCATAATATGAGTTGTGTACATTCCGAAGGATTCGCTATCCCATCATCTAGGCTCATTTGAATGCTTTCGCTGTTTGAGATAAAACGCCTAGCTCAGCTGCTGATCTAGCTTAGTTATAGGAATGAATCAAATATTTTCCTTATTTTAAAGAAAAAAAATATTCAAACTAACATCACTTAAAACAATCTATTAAAGAAAACATATTTCCCCTTTTTTATCGAAAATGGCCATTATAAAAATACATTTATGAAGGCAAAGTCAAGTAATCGGTTAGCCTTTTTGCTTGGCCGGTGAAAGACTTTTTAAAGGTTTTGGTGGTGCAATGCTGGAAAAAGTGTGGTCTGGTATGTCGTGTGAAAAGGAATGATTTTATGATGAGCAACCATGTTCTCACACTCCAGTAGGGAACATTTTTTTAGAAAGTGCTTTCGGATGAAAAATAATGGTTGGTAGTACAAGTAAAGATAAAAATCAGGAAATAGTTCTTCACTTTCAAGAGCAATGATAAAAAAGGAAGAGGTACGTACGACATTTTTTTATTAGATGAGTTTTTAAGGTTTGGTTTGGTATGCTGTATTGATCATTTCGAGGGATGATGTTGCTTTGCTGTTGTTAGTTTTGAACCTCTCAATGACACCAGGTCCAACACCTGTTGCGAGTCACAGTGAGAAAAAAAATATATCGGTGAAGAGGGAAGAGTCCTTTTGTTCCCCTTCTTTGCTGCGTTACAGAGCGTGATTGTGTCTTTTTTTATCATGAGTGATTATCTTTCCAGTTCAATTGAAGGAACCACTTGGTCTACCGTGGTCCTTCAGTATAGTTTTAAATCTTTGCGTCATTTGAAAACAGAACCTTTTCAGGTACAGTTTAAGCGTGATATCATTTAGATCTCTTTAGCTTGAGAATATTGAAAGTTCCGAGAAATGAATTGAATTCCTACTATCCTTCTTTATTATTTCCGATTTCATTACTTTGGCTTCTTTTAATTGCATACCATATCAAATAAAAGGAGTTTAAATACCTAAATGTTTTTCAATATTAAAGATACACGAAGGAGATAAAAATGCAACCCTCGTAATTTACAAGTTCAAATTATTTGATAAGAACGAATTTAATCATACATGACACTTAATTACAGTATCATTCTAGATAATAACCAGTCGTAAAATGTTGCAAAGGGATTAGTTTCTGTGAAAGTAACACTAGTAGTTCTAGTTGTAATCATGTATTGTAAAAATCCTTTGTTTTTCACTGATAATCATCTAGGACATGAGTTATTTGTTAGCGGCAAGCTCTCAGGCAATGTTGAACACTGAAAGTGGTTGTATACATGTTGTAATTAGAATTTCACGAGCTTTTTATTTGATTTTAAGTACGATATCAAAATACATTTTTCGATGCTGGTTACATGTGCGTTATTAAATATTACTTTAATTTTTTCACCTATTCCAAGCATATGATTTAAAAGTGACCGCTTATGCTAAGGGGTTAACTATTTTAGCTTGATAAATTATTATAGCTTCGATTATTTTAGGATTTTTGATCAATTTAATGTAGCAAGAAGAAAAATATTTCAGTTCCAGATTGAACCTCTCTCTTTGCTACATCATTATCATCATGAAACAACGTCATTTTTGATATCACCCTCTCTCCCTATTTTTCTCATCTTTTTTAAAAGTCACTTCATTGTCTTGTTTCGTCTGGACTTGTCAAGAGAATATTTTCCCATAGTCATCTAATTGCTATCAAAAAGCATCCTTTTTATAATGTCCTCAAAATGAAAATCCTTTCATTCGCCCTCCATGTTTTTTATCGTAACAATACTCCTCACAATAAGATGAGTCAACGAGAAAAATCTTCACAATCTCTAAGCTCAAGCTGAATGAATACTGAAAATAATTACTGCTTGTTTGGATGATGTTTTTACTAGTGGTGCTACTTAACTCGAAACATTTTTTACTTTTTTAAAGATTAGTGCATAAGTTCTCTCAAGAAATACTAACACTCTTGATGGTCAAACGGATTGAAGAATAAGAACACTACTTAAGCATGTTTCCTTATTGCTTGAGTCGATACATGCCTGTGCTTTCGAAGGTCTTTGATTGAAACTGAAGGTAAAATTAGTTGCTTTGTGTACGCTAAATTCCTGCCAGTTATACCAATTTTACAAGTAATGAAAATGATAACAATGAAAAATAACAGCACAATCATCATTATAATAACAAAATAGCTGGTTAAAGAAGCAGCACAATGACTCAGAGCTTGCTCTTATTATTATTTACAATTACAAGGGGCACAAAAGGAATTAGATGAAAATTGAAGTGATGTAGACGAGCACTATTTTTAGTAATCTTGGTCGAAGAAGCATGCATTTTTTCTAGTGGAATTGGTTTTAAAGGTGTACAGACAAGCTATATACTTTTAATATTGATTATGCCAACTTTTCTTTTTGCTACTTAACTATCTTTAGCCAGCACCACCAACATCTCTAGTAATCCTGCCTCGTTATTGTAGCATTTACTGAAAAGATATTAAATTGGAGAGAAAAACCAGGGCAGGGCATACACAAAACTAAGAACGGAGGACAATAGTCTGAAAAAATGCAAGTAATTCAAGAAGCCCATCTCGAATAATGTAGATGATACGACTTCAATAGGGCTATTGTTCTGTAGAGAAAAGGTGGAAAAATGAAGCATGGGGAGAGTAACGGGAAGGAAAAATTAATTTGACCATCAGACTCGAGATTATTGAGTTCTTTTTTGCAATTAAGCACTCATAATGGAAATTGTATGAAAAGAAACTTCTTCATTTGTTGTATTACTGCCTTTGCTACTATTTTATAGGGAATTGACTGATGGATGGGAAAGAAATTAAGTAGAAAATGTTAAGACGTTTTCTCCTTTACTGGAAATATTCATCTGGTAGATAATGATTCTAGTGATGATTAGTAAAAAAACAGAATCATGATAATTTCATGCTCATCAGCAGTATTCGTGCTAAGCAGATGAGTTGATGCTGAGCGAACAAACATTATGTTGTTAAAGTTTTTATTAAATGGCAAACATATGGAAGATAAGCATTGCACTTGGAACGTTTTCCCCTAAAGCGTCTTTAATTATGTTGTCAGCAACGGAGAATTTCACGCACCTCAAGAATTTTTCTACAGAAAATCACTAACCTTTATAAGAGTCTGCTTTTTCAATTTTACACTTAATTATGAAATTTCACGTGAACTTGCTTCTAGCCCAACATGCTTACTTGTGAAGGGAAACACGTTTTCTTAATTTCACACGTTTTCACTCAAATCACACCAGTTGATTAACTTGTTATCAACCAACTACTTGAAATATTTATTGCCTTCAGTGGAAAAAGATTGGCCCTGGTGTGAGTACATGTATTTATTCTAGAAGCTACTATAGATTCTTCTTTAAATCTCTTCAAATATTTAGTTAATTTTTATCATAAATCAAATTTTCTTTAGCGATTTTCTATTTGAGGTGTTTAAAAAAATCATAACACAGACGTTTTAAAAAATACTAATTGTGTCTATATATCAGCAATACAAGCCTTAAATTAATTATTTTGACAGTTCATACATATTGGTTTCCATTGTACGATTTTTTGATAAGGGAACATTCCGTAATCTTGAGTAATCCTAGCCTTTTACATTAACGTACACCTCTTTTAGAAAGGACAGTTAAAACGCAAATCAACGTATACTTTGCCTCATCGCAATTTTATTATTGACTGATATATGTATCTATAAACTTAAAATTTGCCAATCTCAAGCTATTTTAAGTTTTAAACATTAACCAATATGGTTTTAGGACTACTGGTAACCAAGTTACCAAAGGACTGTTATCATCCGTTTATGGCCGTCCGTCCGTGTGTGAGCACGATAAGTCGTGAACGATATACCCGATTGTGCTGAAATTTGGTAGGATGATAGAAAAGGAGTAGAGGAAGGTTGGGATTGCATTCGGGCAGAATCGGTTCACAGATTGTAGAATTTTTTGATAAAAACCATTGCAAAACTAACATACTCCGAACGATAACTTTCGATGGAAATAACCGATTAAGTTTGAATCTTTGTAAATTAATTGTAATCGTATTGAAGAAGGAAGCGAATAAATTTCAACCAAATCGGATTAAAATTTTCAGAGATATTTAATGTTTGGGAAATACATTACAAAATCCACTTCCTAAGCAATTAATTGCTGATAGAATTATAAAACGGTGTAACTTCCAGTAGTCCCCTTATGTTGCATCAA
>JAANSQ010002731.1:0-11327 GCA_036850885.1 Lepidocyrtinus dapeste
GGTTGTAGGAAGCGACCATCCACTAGCCATTCGAAGCGCTTGGGCCCTTTCTTCAGCTTTTTGTACATTTCCCTGAAAAATTAATCATAATTAATTAATTTTTCGTACCCAGCCTGGACTAAAATTGCACTGTAATAATAAATTAAAGTCTTACGTCATCCGGCGAGCAAACTTGTCAAATTTGCGGGGCCAGTCTTTGGCCATAGCTAGGTAGATCTCGGAAGGATGGTAGATCGTGGGCGCGACACAAATACGGACGTCCTCCGGAACAATCGTACTCGCCATGGTGTTCAAGGTCACTTCCAGGGGATTGATAAAGTCATGCGGAATGGCAGGAGCTGTCGTCCGAACAGGGAGCTGGACTTTGTCAGCTTGTACCTCTTCAAATAGGCTGTATTTATCAGAACCATCACTGGATGAGCTAGACTTGGAGGAGCCAGATGAATTACTGTTCCTTGGGGGAGGGTAGATAGTATATCCTGGTGTTGCAGACCTTGTCGTCGATTTGTTCACGATGGTACTGAGCGTGCTGGAATATTCGTCGTCACTGCCGTACTCCGTGTACGGCGCGTTAGCCAAAGACGATAAGTAAGCTGAAGGGACTCGTAGGTGCGCCATGATGACTCTCTGGAAAATTTCCGAGTTGTTCAAATCCTTCTTCACCGTAAAAAAATCAAGATCAGTCACTCATCAATTAAATGCTTCAAAATTAAATTAAAATATTTACTTACCTCCTCAGAAATATTTAAAAATTGCAGTAGAAATATTTCAAATAAATTTAAACCAGAGGGAAAAATAACTCAAGTCGAAAAGCAAATGGGCTGTTTCAGTTTGAAGAAGTAATTGCAAGAGAACTTTAGAACTTTGAAATGCCGAGTTTGACAAACCAAAAATGAAACTTTGACTGGACTAGGAATTGAGTCTTGAGCATGTTATTCTACGTGTACTTTAGTTTCTTCACCATCAACAAGATCATAAGGAAGAATTACAAAGAGAAAGTCAAAATGTACAATGTTTAACATTAAAAGATAATGCTGACGCTCATTTCTCTGGGAAAAATATCAAATTTCCCATATCCTACGTATACATTTTTAGCGCATGCTCACATTCATCTCAAAAGGATCTAGATCATTCTTTCTCCTCTTGAACTATGGACTTAGACAGGCTAGGTTAATATTTGAATTTCCAAAAAGCGGGAGAAAACGATATTTAAAAATGTATACTATTTACAATTATAAAAGAAAGTATAGTAAACACTGTTTACTAAACAGTGAACCTATCCTACCTGTGTTAATAACATTAGGAATATAAAGGCTAGGGTAAATGATGCTGAAGCTAAATTCAAAAATTCAAATTATGCAGATCAAAGTCTAAGGAGCTAATGAAAAACCTATACATTCTTTCTTTTGTATAGCTTCTTTTACTAATATCCTCCAATGTAATTTACCACCTTTGAGAGATATCTTTAGAAGAATTCAGTAATCCGAACTATCTGAAATCAAAATTTAGAAAGAAGAAAATGAATTATGCCATTTTTGTCATAACTGTCTAAATAACCATAATCATTTCATCATCTTCCTCCATCATGACAAAAGGAAGACCTATTATGGAATGGAGACTCTACACGCTACTCTATTCAAATCCTCTCAAATAACGCTGGCAGCCTGGCACCATTTCCAGCTTCCAACACTTCCACCTCTACGCTGTTGCTAAATCGAACTATCCAAGTTTAGTCTTTTCCTCTGTGCCATCCACACGTACATCAATCCCTCCTTCTAGTATTGTTCATTGCCCGTCATCATTCCCATTTCTCATTCTTCTGATGATCATGTTGATTTAGACCAAGTTCACCAAATGAACAGGACGCAAGCTATACAGCATCCCAGCTTTCTACATTTTCTTCAATGTTCGCATTCGCATGGCATCCTTTTCCCTTGGATTGGACTCTACTCACGCAAGCACACATTCGCACAGTTTACTCCTTTACTCTCTCCATCGCATTTTTACTTTCACGATGAGCTTCACGACTTGGCTTCTAGTAACTCTAGTAGTTTTTCTTGGTGGTTCGGCTTCTGGTTGCACAACTAGATTTTGACTCAGTTCGCAAAAAGTTTCCAACAAGATTACATGCAAACACTCCACTCGGTGCGCAAGGAGAAGTCTAAAAGTCACAAATTATTATTACATTATCATATTATTCTTTCATCTTTGCCCTAATAAAAATAATAACTTTTAGAAACAGATACAGATACTGTTACTCTACTGACGCACAACCGAAACACGTCAGAAACACTGGGCTCTGTAACGAAGTAAACTTAGAATTTTCTATTTTAGTTAACATTGCAGTGTTTGTAGTTTGGGTTCACCTTCTGACGAGAAAAAAAAATTTTCAGAGTCATTTTCCTTGGGAGAAAATTGAAAGATAAATTCGTACAGTCATACACCACTCAAGCCGTGCATAACGCATATGTTACTCAAACGGAGGAAATGGAGTGGAGACTCCGTGAAGATTACCTCTGAAAATAATGGTAAATCATAAAAAGACTATAAAAACTATAAAACTTGCAGTTCTTTAGATAAATAAGAAAGTAGCTGCAGGAAGCAGTGACTGACTATATGCGATTCTTGGAATATTCTTGACTTTTAGCGTTCTATCCGAATTTCCTATATCCGTTAAAGTAAGCCTCCTATGAAAAAGCACATTTGAAAACTTTTAAATTATTTAGCTATTTGAATCAAGACCATTTAACCTTTTCCGGCATTGATGAATTTTTAAGGAGAGTGCATCGCTAAAAACACGCAGCGTAGTGAAAGTTAACGGATACTTACCTGGAAAAACTCTACAACTTATTTCGTGCGCTGTTGCTGTTGCCCTATACATTCGTTGGAGTAAATTTGAACTAGAAAGTACGGGAAAGTGAAAGCAGTGACTGGAAAACAATATCATTTACCAATATCCACAATAGTGACACCGACCTGTCTCGCTATTCGGGTAAAACTATCCAAAAGAGAAAGTCCCCGTTGGAAAGGTGTAGCAGTGGGAAAAGAGTAGCTGGAGCATAGTAATCCAATTAAAAATATCAAGTGGAACTTGAAGCGTTACGAAATTCCTGCTTGTCTTGACTCTCTTCTCGTGTGCTACACAAAAGAGTTCAGTAGAATACTAGGGTCATCTTCATCCTCTTCATCCTTTTATCCTACCAAGCGAAAACTGCTATCGCTACTACGCTACCTGAGCGCCAACCAAGCGCTCAAACTACAATTTTATTTCTTAGTTCAGGATAATCTCAACTCACGTAAAAATCTGCCATAGCTACATTCTCCACATATTCTAGGAGACATTTCTCGCCTCCTAGTACTTCCGGAAACTTAACCTAGGTAAGAAAATATTTTTTTTAGCAAAAACTTTGATCGTGATAGAGTAGATGAAAGTCAACAAATAAAAGACTTCCAATGAGGATAGTGGCACAAGTGGGGAATCATGTCAAAGGCACTGTTTGCTATTCAGATTTTGTTTGTTTTACTTGAGTTTTGAGTCGTCCAGTTGCATAATATCATCAAGTTATATAAACTTATTTAATTATTGTTCTAGGCTAAAATAACAACCAAAAAAGTCAACAAATAAAAGACTTCCAATGAGGATAGTGGCACAAGTGGGGAATCGTGTTAAAGGCACTGTTTGCTATTCAGATTTTGTTTGTTTACTTGAGTTTTGAGTCGGCCAGTTGCATAATATCATGAAGCTATAAACTTATTTAATTATTGTTCTAGGCTAAAATAACAACCAAAATTAGAACCAGAATCTTGCCACTTTTATTATTTTTTTTGACATATTTCATCAGTTCAAGTACCAGTCTCCGTTTAAGCGATGAAAACACGGGAATCAGACTGTTTATGTAATTCATGTGTCGAGAAGCACTTTAGGCTTACGTGCGTTGCGTGATTAGATGATGACGAGATGTTTAGCTTCTCCTTACAGTTTCGAGTTTTGCACGTAAAACATCTCAAAACTCTGAGACTTCATACCTTATGAAAAGTTCCAGCTTCCAGGCCTAATATGGCCAAGCCAGTACAGGTTCTCGGTGCTTAATCATAAGTCATGTCTCTACATTTTTTCGCTGGTTAAGTTTTGGTGAAAAATCACTTTTGGATTTTGACGTGTAAAAGAGCATGAAACAAGACACGAAATGCTTTAGGGAAATCAATTTTTCATATTTTTCCACTACATTCTGTGTAGGTGTCAGAACCTTAGCTATTTAAAACATTGCTCAACAAAACCTAAATACTCGACTTGAAGAAAAGAAATACAAAACGAGGCTAAAATTCAAAAAATTCCGAGGACTCATTTTTTTTAAAATGTAGCAATCTGATTGTAAGGGTAAAATTTTATCTCTCATTTTTCTGTCAAGTCCATTCATTTTGCATTCACAAAGAGAAGAATCCGCAGAATTTTTTTTACTGAGTAGCTGAGTCTAAAGGAATTTTTGGCGAGACTAAAAATATACACATTTTTACTGCAAAGCTCATCCAAATTGGAGTCCAGATCCAGATGCTAGCTGGCATATTTTTTAGAGTAATGTTACATGCATTCCACGATATTTTAAAGCTTATGAAAATTTTAATGCGTAATAAACCCTAAAAAAATATTAAAAGGCTCATCCGTTCATCACATTTGTTTATTTCGTTCAAGTTGATAAAGTCCGCGTATAAATAAAGCGTAATAGTCCACCGAAATGAAAGTAGCGTAAGCTTTGTCTCTGAAACGGTGGCGAGCAGAGTACATCAAAGGAAAAAGCACTAATGCATAACAATGAACGGGCTAAATGGCCAATAAAAAATAAAAGCATCCAGAAAGAAAAAAAAACCTTGTAGCTTTTGCTTACGCTCGTAAACATTAAAAAAAGAGGGAAGCTTTGAATTCTCCAAGCTTCAAAGCTTGCAGAGTGTAGATGCAGATCATCATAACAAACAGGGACGAGGATATCCTATGACGCTATGAATTAGGTAGTGTACCGTACCTACCAATGTATTTTCATTGAGTCGTTACAGTCTCATCAATCCATTTAAGTTCCTTTGCTGCTTTTGTTTCACCATTCCAGAATTAATTTTGACAGAAGCAGAGTGTCTTGTCCAAGAAATTATGTGTAGACAGACTATATTTTGTGAGTTTTATGGGCGCTACAGACGTTATAAATCCCATTGAGATTAGGGAGCGGTGGAACTGCATATGATATATCCTAAACGGCATTTCTGAAAGTTTTTATTCCGGAAGGAATTCATAAACCAAATTGACTAAAAAAGGATACGGCTGATGGATTAAAAGGTTTTAATTCCTCAGAAGTAAAGGAGGCTTTTCAGAGATTTTCTGTGAATTTGGACTTAAGACGAAAGTAACGAAAAAAAACTGTAACTGGAATTATAAGAAAGGCAGATATAGCGTTTGACTGTATGAAGGGTATTATGATAATCAATGCACTTAAATCCTGAATATTGCGAATCAGTTAAGTTTCAAGTTGCCCTACTTTATGAATACTACATTTGCGGTCTAATTATCTAACCACCCCTAAAGTTTGGAATGCTCCATATTTTATTAGAGATCTATAAAGTACACTCCATCCTCATTTTGGAGGTTATATTGAAAATACAGGTATACAGAAGCATCTATATTTTTAAGTAGTTCCGACGACCAAGCGATCTGTTCAAGCTGTAACCGAAATAAAGAAAAACTTCTCAATTTCACAATTCTTTTCCCTGTTTCACTTTGTATATCTGGATTAAATCCCCTTTAGCATCTTTTCCATTAGCGTTATCCTCCTTATCTTCCTCCATGACTGTATAAGACCACAGTAAAATATTTCAAGTCGTTACGGCTGATTTCCACCCATCAATCCATATCTTAGGGAGTAGCCATATAACATAGAGATGTGCACGCAATTCTCAATAACCAACATACATTTCCTGTATAACTTATTTGGAAATTCGGAGGAAAGTAAACAGGCCGCAATGAAATGAACATGAGAGCATCAACTTCACTAAAAAGCATCGCATCAGGCGATTCAGGATAACAAAAAAATCAAATATTCCAAAAAGTAGGCAGAGAATCTCGTTGCGATACATTTTTTTTCTTCACATCGAAGCAGCAATCGAGGCATTGTCTGTTTTTATGTGATCAACAAGAGAGAAAATGCAACAGAACATGAAGATATATTGCATAACATGATAATAATAATAAACGAAAACGTACTCAAATTCTTTTTCTCCATACGAATTTTTTGACTGAAGAGAGTTTCCAAGCTTTTCGTGTCTTGTCTATCGTATCGCAAAATTTGTGAGTATCTTGGTTTCCTCCTTTCAGCAAAAGTACTTGTCCTCAAGTCCACATGTGGCATGCCTGCCATGGCTTTTCTCCTTCCACGCGTGGACTAAACTGGACTACAACGAACATCGCCTCAGAATTGTTAGACTTGAAGACTTAGACCAAACGTTCCATGTAAGGAAATGTATGACACGAGCATGACACCTAGGCCATACTCTCTCTCACTTCAACTGTTAACATGGCCAATCTTCATTGCATATGGAATGTCTTTTTTATCCTTTCCATAACTCAACCTCGTTGGACTCGTTGGAATAAAAAATGTGTGAGGCTAAGAGCAATGTATCGACCAATTTCCACTAGAAAAAATTCAGACTTCCATAATAATAACCATATTTAATTCAGATGCATCACATCCTCCACTTCCATTTATCGTTTTGGACATGGAGTGTTTTTATTCCATGATAGGATGTTCCTTGATAAGTTGATACTTGTTACATCTGTTTAATATTTTTTTGGAGAGTAAATGTGACGACGAGAAGCGAAGGTTGAGGATATCATGAAACTCTAAACAGTTGTTGCTGAATAGGCCATGTATTTCATTTAGGTTTTGTCTGTTCATACGTTCATTCAATATAATGTTGGAGTCCGAGAGTCCAACTGAGGACAAACTGTTGACTTCCCTCCTTATAAAAACTAAGCTGAAGCTTTAGTTTGCTTTGTATGTTGACTGTTGTCTCTTCTGCTCTTCTTCATTGAGTCAACTAAGCTCGATATGGCTTTCTAAGGTTTATTTTGGTGGATTAGGTAAAATGGTTTTCTCTCCAGTAACTCCAACTAGCCAAAGCCAACTGTTTTTCCTCCATGTAGGATATTATACCCATCTCGTTGATAAGAGTATATGTAGGAAGGGAGGGCTAAAAGGATGTCAATCGATTTTATGCTGGCTTCCAATCTCAATCTCCCTGACAAGTTCCTTGTCTTCTTTAATGCACGCGTGTTCTACATAATTTTCTAGGGAATTTGCGGTAAAAAAGGAGGAAAAAGCTTGAGTCGAATCGTGTCGTATCGTGTCTTGAGGTCTTGAGACTTCCAACACTCCTTGCTATACTATAATTCGGTGTGAATCGAATTTGTAATTTTAGATTGCGATACTTCATTGACTAATATAAAGATATGGGAAGTGTAGGAGGAAATATCTATCAAAATTGACTTCTTTTTGGGAATAAACTGAAGTAAACAAGCTGTAATAAAAAGGAAGCTATTACATATTGACTAGAATGAATGGAAGTCAGCATTATGTTTTGGAATTTGGAGTGATTTCCTAGTATCGAATTTTTTTATAATCCATAATAATAAAATACTTGTTCCAGGAGGACAGGAAAAGGGAAGTAGTTATTTAGAAGAAAAGGATGAGGGAAAATGATGACGTGAATTAGTACTCTCTCTTCCCAATCCAATCCCTTATAGGCTATTGTTAGCTAACAAAGTAACTTGAGAGTTTAAGTAGCTTCAATATATGAAATTGGATACAATATCTCGAATTCTTTACCTAAAGCACTTATTGGCTCCTACTGGCTGACAATTTTGACGTGATAACAAACACGTGAATTTCTCACCAAATAATATCCTTTCCTTCTAGCTTGTTTACCTAAAAAAATAAATTGGAAAGTATTGGAGAGGAGACGTTAACTCTATAATATGTATGTTTGTAATGGTATGTTAGTAACAACAAAATTTAATCATTGTTTAATTGGAACTTACTGTAACAATCTAATCAGAAGCTCTATTTCTTTGTCAGTAACAGTACCAGACGCGAAGTGAACGCTGTGTGCATTCAAATTTTACCGATGGCATCAATGTTAAGTAGCAGAGCATTGTTATTGTCTTATTTCTTTAAATATATCTCATTTAAGTGAAGGTTCCTATTTTTCTAGAAAATTAGAAAACTTTTCTTGTAAATTGCAACACTTGGATACTTTTTGCTGTTTCAATTTAATCTTATTGTTTCAACCTTGTATTGCGTGTCTTCAAGCTTTCCATTATATCATCTAATGAGACTGTAAATCTTAATTGCATGAACAAAGCTAAACTTACGAAATACTTTTTTTAGAAGAAAACAAGATGAGCCTACTATTCCTAAAGCTATTCGACACTTTAAGTTTAGTTATATAAATCGTATAATTTGCTTTGCTCGTGTAAACTAAGACAAGGCACGCAAAGCTACAAAATATAGTGCATGCTTATCGTACCACTCATGTGCATTAAGTTATCAAAAAGAATGAAACTTTCCGTCGCTTCTGCTTCCTTAGATTCTTCTGGACAATTTCCCCCAAGCGTAAGAGACTATAAGCCATTAGCAGAGAGAGTAGAGTCTTTCCTTCCTTTTTGGTAGAATACACACCAGGGAAAGTAAAGATGTTACTTATTTTTTGGTATTTTGGCACAGATTGATTATTACTATAATTAAGACGAATCGTTTCCGCCAAGTTCACTCTACTTTGTTTCCTCCCCCAGAGCTCCAGCCGTCCATAGCTTTGCTTTCTCTACTGACATTTACATTTGTACTGAAGCGTTAGTATGGTAAGCACATTTGTATTCGAATACCGCTAAAATATCCACAAACACAAGATTCAAGAAAGAGCTAAAGAGAGAGAGTGTAGTTGAAACCTACAATTTTTTATCCTCGTCATCCATCCGTTCCTTCCTTTTGCTCGTCTTAATAACTCCTGCTTTCTATTACTGCCACGGACATATTTAGTGAGGCGGATGAGATAGACTTCATTCCACTCACTCAAATCGTTTCATATTTATTGCACTGACAGGAACAGAAAACTGTCTACATGATCTAAATCACAGAGTCGTACATCCTGCTGTATTTATATTTATCCATACCTATTTAACAGAAAACCAAAGAGTACTGCATTATAAAAGGATTTGTTTTTGAAAATTTTACGAATTGAAACTTCGCGCGTTTTTGAATTGGCTACGGGGCAATGTAAGCCTAGATTTTTGATGTATGTCATCTTTTTTTGGACACTTTTGGACAACGAAGCGAACTTACCTTTGCCTGATATGTGAGGAGGTGACCTCGAAGTCCGTTAAAAGTTGAAAATGGGATCAAAAACAAATGAGCTTAAATAGAAACCATGCTTCGTAGAAACCAGAGCAACAAGAGGAACCTATAGACATTATTAGGTTCTTCCTGGTTTACTAAAATACCTAAAGTACACACTTGTCCAGAGAGATCTGAGCTAATCAATTTACTCAAACACAGCATAATTCTTTTATCCCAAGAACTGAACAACTCCCTTTTCGCTTGTCTGCGGAAGGTGCTTAGTCTCCAAAGAGTTCACATGAACTCTCCCTTCTCTTGAATCCTTTACAAAACAAAATTCTCCAGAACAGATCCTAATGCAGCAGGAGCCTATACTGAAAAACGGTGAAATTATGTTATCTGCCAGAATTTTTTTTTGGCAATGAGAGTCTCTCCATCTTCACCATTTGGAAATTATCAACATGTATGGTTTTCTTCAGGTGGAGTAAGAACCTATAAGACTTCACCTTAGCTCCCTCTCACTCCATTTCCTCTCCCATTTTATTTTTCTGCGGAGGAGAAAGAACAGAACGGCGAAGGAACATCTTGCAAAGGAAAATCCCTCCGGTATAACCTTATTATGTCACGGTACATCCTCTCAAGATATATGGATTAGATCCTAGAGAGATGGGAAATAAATGAATCGATTTCCTTTTTTCTATATTTCTTCAGAGTTCTTCTTCGATAAGAAAAAAAATTGGTAGAGTGTAGGTACGCAATGGACGCAAAAGCCGCGCGCTCTTTCACTGTTTGCTTCTTTTTCAAAGCCACAGTAATATTTCACTCGGTACAGTACATCCTCATCCATACGTGTATTACCTTTCTCCATGGACTTGATACTCAAGCTGGGTACAACTTTTACGCATAAACTTTTGCCAAAAGAGGAACAGCGTTTGCCTGCACATTCCCCCTTGGAAATCCCAAAAACCATATTATCTATATGGGAATATGGGAAGCGTAATAACGTAAATCCTCCAAAGATGGCCCAGCCAACTTTTGCAAAATCGTTACTTGGTGGCATTTTTGGAGAGCGATCAATCTTTGTAAAGTTTCCTGCTTACCCTGGCTTTCTTTATAGACCCGAGCATAATTGGAAGTTTTACGGTATATGAATGTCTACAAAGCGAAAAAAGAAGTTTTTTTTAGTGAAAACTAATTTTTTTTCTCTTCTCTGTTGGAAGATGTGATGTGGGCCACGCGAAAACTAGTTTTACTCTTTTTACTTACAGAAACATGACATCAGAGTCTCTCGCAGTGTTCTACGCAGGGAACAGGGTATTCCAGATAGTGTCCAAAAGCCTACTTAGACTCAAATCGATGGAGTTTTATATAGTGCGAAAATGGGTTCGTAATACATAGACGTGACTCTTAAGTCTATACAAAACTGAAATGAGAATTAAAGTGTTCCGAAAGGACGTACGTTGGTATTATTGACTCAACATTTGTGGAGCCAGGGTTTCACTAGTGAAATAGAACCGTATCTCGTTTTCCAGCTGCAGAAATTTGAGCCCCTGGAAAATTACGGATGCAGTAGCTCACACTATTTCGTCACAGTGTATGGAAACCAAAAAGGTAGGAGCTGTATACGGTTCCAGATCTTCCAGGTCTTCCTCTGATGTAGAAAGTTGGAAGAAGAGGAATAAGTAAACTAGAAAATTTCCACTCCTGGAAATAGTTTCCACTCACTTTCCTCCTCACTGGAGAAAGAAAAGGTAACTTTGTCAAATTCTTTGTAAAGATTCGTAAAAGTTTCTACTATTTTTGGCATTATTTTTGGATGCAATCTCAAAAAATAATAAGAGTAAATTGGACGTATGCGTAAAGTACAAAGGGAAAATGGAGATCTCCAAATGCGTCACTTTTCCTACTTTTCCTAAGAAATTGTCTACTTTTACGACTTATGAAAAGAAAAGTAAT
>JAANSQ010002732.1:0-11323 GCA_036850885.1 Lepidocyrtinus dapeste
ATCTTCTTCAAGTACAAGTTTCGAAACAGGCCGGACTCCATCTGGCAAAGAGGTGTGAGAAAGCTAAAAGGCATCTTCTCCCGATCATCTGAAGAGGATGATGATGCTATCGTAGAACATCATATTTGGAACTCTGCACTGTTCTTCCCTGATATCTTCCCTGAGCTGGAGAATAGTGAAACTCGTCGTCTCATTTGGTACCTACAACAATCCACTGAAACGCTTGATATTTGCATGTTCTGCTTTAACTTCCCCATGATAGAAGAGGCTGTTGAAAATATACAAAGAAGTGGCGTCACCGTCAGAATTCTTACTGATAGAATGATGGCTCGAGATGCTCGTTTCAAGAGAGCTGGTAAGAAAAGTCTATACGGATGATAGATATCTTGTGTACAATGCATTGTCAAGGTGGCTGTTTCAGTAATCTAATTTTACTAAAAATCGTACACTTTTTTTAGGCATACAGACCAGGACCAAAATTCATTGCTATAGAAATCCAAAGTCTCCTAAACTCTTCACTGATTTGTTACATCATAAGTTTGTAATCATTGATGACTACGCAGTCTTGTCTGGCTCACTCAATTGGACTGAATCGGTATTAAATCTAAAGATGAAAGAAATGTTAATGTTTTTATATGAAGATGAAATTATGGTAACGGTTAAATTTAACTTTCAGGGTATTCGAGAAAACTTTGAGAACGTCCTTATCACCAACCATGAAGAAACGGTTAAGAAGATGATTTCAGAATTCGAAAGACTTTGGGTTGAATCTGATCCAAGAGCAGAGAGAGGAGGAGCAAGTGTCTGGGATGTTGTTGATCGCCCTTGTTAGGATGAAATAGGAACATTCATGCGTTTCCACGACTACAAATGTTTCAGAAATAAAGAAACAACTTCAGATGCTTTAAATTCAATGAATAAATTGTGCGTTTTTTTTATTGTAGTATCACTTTATAACATAATCACTACTATATAATTGGCTTATAGTCTTATCTTAAAACGATACACATCTTTTCAATTAACACAACTCTAGTAATAACTTTTAAATCATTTAGAAAGAGTACAAAGCGTTACTGTGAGGCTACTAGAGAAGTAGAGAGTGAGGTGATGTGTAAACAATTTGGACACTCAGAACTCCAAGTTTTGATTTTATTTGTTGGACAATGTCCTTTAGTTTAGTTTTAACTTTGATAGTTTCCTTTCCAGTTCAGCTATAGTCTATATACTATTGCAAAATAATTTTTGACGAATCTAAACGCTATGAATTAATGAAGCCTAAACTATTAAATTTTCTAATAAATATTGTTGAAAGAACAAGTAATTTAGAACTATAAAATTTAAACTGTAAGTTCCTTATCAAAAAAAATGTAATCAAACTAATATGAAATAAACATCCAAATTAGACTAAAACCAGATCCAGATATTTTGTCATTTAATACACTTTCAGTGTGACCTCTAACCTAATACGTATATTATAAGAAAGCGTTTTCTCAGGTTTATTACTTCATCCATTCAAGTCATCCCATTCAAATCCTGAAAGAAAATCCTAAATTGATGTTCTTCTCAAAAATGACGGAACTAAATATCTCTCCATACTTGGGCTTCTTATTGGTCTAGCTAATGTTTAAATTTGAAGCTCTATTCCAATCTTATGTAATAATTAGACTAAACAAATAAAAACAAATAAAAATATACATGTCTTTTATAAACCTAAACACTAAAAATAAAGAAAAATTCTTTTAAAATTTCCTCGAATTTTCGTGATTTAAGCCTGGTCTAAGGATATCTACAGTTTAGTATTTTATGGCTGATATTCTCTGTCGTTTCTGTCATGGAGGTACAGTTTAATCTAGTAGGAAAATTAAGTAAAAATTAATGAATCCCGTGTAAAAACTTAAGGATGAAAATATTCCAAGATTAAATTAAGGAATGGATAAAATAATAACTTTAGAGGAAAATATGTTAGATCGCAAAAAGAAACCCTAAATTGTACATGCTTTTAACGAAACCGCTTCCATTCCTGTAAGATGCATTCAAGCAATTTGAGATATAACGAATCTGTTCATAAGTAAACAGCCAAAGGAAAAGGATGACAATAACAGAATATACAGAAATTTACAAAAAAAAATTCAACAGTCTTGTAGTTCCTCTGTTTTCACTTTAAGTGATTGTACGATGGAAGCACACTTGCAAAACGTTGATACTTGAGAGTGAGCTTCCTAGTTGTCCATTTCTAACCGTAAAATTCAGACTGAAAATATCAATACGCTACGAAACACACAATCACATAGCCATTCTCTTCATTGATGCTGCATATAAATCAAATTTAGGTTTAACCCTTTCCCTAAAGTTAAAACTTCTCCAGAACATCCTCTCGCCACCGTAATCTAATCATGTGTCGCATTACCCCTAACCTAACTGAAAACAAAAGGCTAAGCCAAGGCGACATCATACACAAATTCTACTGAGAATGAAACTACTTCCTTAAAAATTACTAGATTATAATATGCAAACTTGTAAAAAGTCTTAGGCAATTTTATCTAAATCAGTTTTCCCCATTACTTTGCGTAACCTACTTTTGTAGTGACTCTATTATTATATTAATGAAAACATAATTATATAAATTGTATCTGCAAGTTAACTCGTTGTCCCTGTAAACCATTCTCTATTCGCTATTGTTAACTTAGCAAGTTTAATCTGTCGTTTGGCAAATTTGCTAGGATGGGTGCCTTCCTTTGGGCAATGTGACCAGTGTTCCAGGGACTCAAGCAAATATTATTTCCTTTTCTGCCTCTACAATTTCTTTACAAATATATATCAGTAGCTTTATCCATAGCTTAACTATGTAAACTTTTAAAACCTTAAGTATAATGTACTTGTGAGTATGGAATATGTAACGTAACGTGTCAAGTACATTCATAGCTCAAGTTGTTTACATTAACGTTGGAAGAAAGCAAAAGTAAAACGATCGTAATCCTTTCTGTGTATAATGCAAATAATCACAAAACAATTTGTACTAGAAAAAGATACATTTTCATCCTACCAAACTGAAACTGAACGAAACCGTAAACAAGACAGCTTTGAATATTCCCGCTTTAGCCGTAACACTTTCAATATATATCTGGCGCGTAGATTCAATTTTGAAACATAGTCAAGTAAACTAAACCAATTAATGTATTTTCTTACGTGAAGTTTAACATGGAAGAAGCAAAATCGAAATCGATGATAAGGTAAATGTTACATAATAAAAAAAACCTCATCTTACAATAAACATACTGTCCTGTTAAGCCATAATGGATAGGAAATCCTAAGCTGTGTTTTAGCAGTCTAGTCTCGCCCCGCACGTGTGTTGCGCAGGCATAACTAAAAGTAACATGGAAATATTTAGTTGATCGTTTCACTGAAAGACAAATTAATACTCTGACACTGTGTCTTAACCAACTGACACAAGGTCAGAGCTAGAATAATACAATTATCTTCCTCTAATTCGATATAAATACGGTTAAAATTAAGCTTATTCAATTCTAAGAAAGGATTTAATCCGTAAACAGAAAACACCAGCATTAATTAGCATCTACAGTGGATTTTATACTTCCAATCAAATCAATTCAGTATTCTGGCAATACATTTCCCCAAAGTATAATTATGTATGATTAATAATTTAGGTACAATTTCTTCTAAATCATTATAGTAAATTAAATGTAATTAATGGAAACCCAGTTGGAAAGATATAAGCTGGCGAAGTGTTAGTGTAGTGGTTCTTGTTAAAGTTGTATTCTTGTAGTCATTGTCATGATGTGGCCAGTAAATATTATTGATGGATTTAGATTATGTAGAAAGATGGCAGAATGTAAACGCGCGTGATGTAAAAGATTTGTAAAAGTACGAGAAAAAAGTGTATCTTCTGTCCAGATTGACGATGATCATGAGTGGGAGTTTGAGTTCACTGATTAGACTAAATTTAGTAGTGGCACGACAGGGATGATTTCCTTGTTCGTTAAGTCTTCAGCATCGTCACGACGAGATTTCCCGGGGAAACAGAGACAACCTGAGTTATTCCTTTTGCGGCTTTTTTTGGCAGGATTATCCATCTTATAACGCTCCAGTAATGATTTCTGGTAGTAGTCATAGTCCTTAACGTACCTGGACAGATACCCAACCAAAAAGTATATTTACCATTAAATTTAACTAGGAGCCATTTTGTTTTAAAGTTAATGGTTCAGTTAATTACCATATTGGTGGCCATCTATTTTGAGATATCCATTGTCTATTCTCCATTCCCAATTCCTTAAATATCTTGCTATGCTTACGACACACGTAATCTGTATAAAATTTTTAAAAGATGCATCATTTCATAAATATTTTTATAATAATATCATACCACCTCTTATTTCATACCATAATTCGTGGCTAGTTGTAGCAAACACCATTGTGCCAATTGTTCCGCATTGTGTAGCTGCAAATCAACATAATTAATTAATAATTTTTCATAACTAGAAAAATGGGCTAGGAATATTTTTTTAAAAAATATGTAACACTTTAGAGTACCTGTGCGGCTTCCAGAATCTTTATGCAATCTTCCATTACATCCATACCGAGGTTTTGCTTTGAGGCGAAGACGTTAATCAACGTACTCTCCACAAGATTGATTAGGCGGATGAGACAAAGCCTGTTAGCAAGTTCAATGACGGATATGCCTACTTCAACGGGCACAGGTTTGCATACTGAGTCGGTGTACAAATATTCCAAAAAGCAGAGGAAGGTGTCTCGCTTCACCCCAGGCAATGCAACCTACGTAAATTATAAATAATTTTATGATAGTTCTTTTATATTTTACTATGAACAAATTGTAGAGAAACTTAAGTAGCTCTAAGACTAACCGTTTGGCTTCGACGTTCCCTAAAGTCTCCAGAAAACATGGCTCTCATCACGTCGCTTCTCGCCATCAAGAGTGCTCGATGAGCAGGAACTTTCCCATCATCCATGTGAAACACGACGTCAGTCGAATATCCTTGTGTGCACTTTCTCCACAGAGATGTTTTCAAATACTGTAAAGAAATAGAATACCTTTTTGACATACTATAGTGAGCACTGCAGAGGTCCCGTTTCTACTCTTGTACCTGTCTGTAATTTTTCTTCATTTCTGTAATGCTTCGTGAGTCACAATTATCCCAAACATCTAGGTAATCGCTGAGCTCAGGAATTTTAAGGAATTCGGCAGTTTCCTTCAGCTCCTAAAATTGATAAGAAATGTGAGCAATAAATTAACTTCTTTGAAAAAACTTAGTTTTGAGTGTGTGTACGGGACTGTCACGCACTTCAACAGTAGACGTGACATTCGCTGGCAGTTCTCCTGTATAGAGGAAATGTAAATGACTGCGAATAGTGTCCAGGGACACCTTATCACTAAAGTGTACAACCACTTGCACCCTGCCAACAGTATCGCTGGGCGCCCTTGTAGTTACTGCTTCAATTATATCACAATTATTTTTTGTTTGTGTGTGCTCAGGAGACCATTCGAACTCGGAGCTGCAGGAAAACAGTGCATTCACAAAGCCAGTTGTGTCTACCGGTGTCTGAGTTTTAAGCAACCATTCCGTCTCATCCGCTGTGCTTTCACTGGTCTGAAAATTCAGAAAAGGAATTTAGTAGACGCCCAACTCAAGCTGGAACTGTTTAGGGCTGGAATTTATATTGAATTTTAAAACATCACTCACCGTTTCACTCGCTTCGCTATTTCTGCGACTTACTGTGTAAGTCTCAGCCTCCAAAAACCATAAGAACTCTGGAGCTCCAGCAGAGACGAGAAAGCGATGGGCGTTAATTTCAAATTCACCTTAAAGTGTCAAAGAACGTGTTTTTCAAAAGAATCCCAGAGACAAAAATTGCAATGCAAAGGTAGAGATCTTACCAATAACGAATACCAAATCGGGGAAGCATTGTGCTCCCATAAGGCTCTTCATGTCTGCCCAATAAGTTCCAGGAAATACTTCAATCGTATTGATTTCTTTTTTCGGTGGGCAGTAGGGTGCCTAAAATAAAAAAGAGGACGAACTTTAAAGCTATTGGCTAGACACATAACTTTTCTAAAGAGCCAAACTTTACAAACACATTTTACCTGCAACATGGGTTGCTGTATGTGCTTCAGATTGGTCATCCAGAATCTAGTATTCCTCCGAGATATCAACGCAGATCGAATGGCATTCTCAAACACTTGATTTACTCCATGATAAGTCAACACTGATGTTTCATAGTATGGTACCCCTAATTCCTTAGCCATAGCTCTGGCTTGCTCCGGCATCACTAGATCGCATTCCCTAGTTGGTCGAGTGAAAGGACTTGGCCTACAGTAGGACAAATATGTTGGATCCCTACACAGAAATCTTAGATCATTCTTGCAACCCACTAAGATCACTGGGGTCTCTGGACAAAACCTTCTGATTTCTGGAAACCACATGCTCTTGCAATTCTGCAAAGAGTTCCTGCTCCCGATCGAAAAGCATAATAGTATAATGTCCGATCTCCCGTAAGCAAACCTTCGGTCTTTCTCATGATCTCCGAATGTGTCCCAAAGGCGTAATGAAACCTATAAAAGAAGCTTAACATGACTGAAATCTGAAACACACGAAATTTCTTGTAATAACAATATCCGCAAGAGAAAATACGTACCTGAACTCCATCCACTGTGGTCATTGACCTTTCCAATACTTCCTTGTAAATACGATACTAAACAAAAAACCATTTCATTTTAAAATCACCCACAATACCGTAACCATTCTAAGAGTATTAAAACTAACCTGGTCTATTGCCCAAACGGTTGGTACCTAAAAACCCAAATTTTAAGCAAAAATTATTCTCTCTTTGTGAAAAATTTATTATTCAAGCTCTACGTAATATTTACTATAGAGTATTTACATGTTGACGCTGAAGCTGACGCAGTGACACCCGAGAGTTACAAGCCCTTGCACATATCAGTCTGGTCTTCCCCACGGCCGTATCCCCCACAAGTACACATTTCACAAGTTCCTGTCCAACAGATTCATGTGATTCCATATTCGTTGCCTAAACCACACACGAAAAACACCAAATATTTCACTCTTAATTTGCCTACTTTTATAGAAACTGTTTCCAACAGTAGCGTATCATGTTGCCCCGATAGAGAATAAAAGAATAAAAATATAGATTCCAGTTACACAAGTAGTGTTATTTTAGAGCACTGATCTAAAAAAAAAGTATTTTTAATACAATTTAGAGCATAACGGTATTCCTATAGCGTTAGTCTAGCAGCGTCCAACAAAGCAAACCGAGCAAGTGTAAAGAAAATATTTTGCACGCGTTCCAATTGATTCCTTCTTGCCTCATGAAAGGTTGACAAGCACTCTGCCACCAAACCCAAAAAAGTATAGAACCCAGCATAGAAATGAAGTAATAGAGCGTAACACTCATTACAAAAACTAGCGTGTTTTCTGACATTGTCATGAAATCATGATTGGATCATAATTCGATGCCCTCTTGGAAAAAACTGTTTATATTAAACAAACAGAAAATCCATTAAAGCTGGTGCAAGATAAGAGGCTGCAACTATTTATGTGCTTTGGCATTAATTAATGTTTATCATGAGTAAAAAAAACTGTTATCAGTCAAATCTAACATGCTCAAAATTTATGCACGTTTGTAACCAGAGGATGATTCACTTTTAGAGTGGAAGCAATTTATTTAATCGGAAAAATACTATAGTAAACCCCAATTATAGCTTTCCCTTAGACCCCATCTCAAGAGGATGTTTAGGCTATGTACGTGAGGTGAGCACCATACAGAACGTAAGCAAGACAAGTTACCTTCCTCATGACATCACATCAACGCTGCTGATTAAAAAAGCATTATGTAAACATAAAGTTTGTTGACGTGTGTTGCAGAGCAGAGCTGCACTGAAGCAACTTTGAGAAGTTGGTATATAAATAAAAGCTTATAGGAAATTAACGAGAAATATTAATGATCTTAACAAAAGCCAACATTATACAGCTTACTTGACCAAGCCAAAAAAAAAAGTTACATTTTGTACCGTATGTTTTGCTTCGTGGACTGCATAAATTCAATGCTATATTTTTAGCACTCCACCCTGACAGAAAAATATTTCGGTGGTAATTGTATGCCCTGTCAATTCCCACTGGGCGAGCAAGTCTAAACTTATTTTCGGCATTGTTCTTGAAATGTGAAGCATTGCAAAAACTTTGCAAATACTAAAAACCACTCTAAGGAAAAACTCTCCAGTAAGCAATAAAAAGTGGTACGTGAGAAGCAGACGAATTTTTGAAGAGTCAGGTGAATTTGGAACTGCACTGCTTGACAACCTTTATTTAAACTGATTGTCTCTTTGTAATTGTTATTGTTCGTGCAATGAGACACTTTCATCTTCTGTCTCGTACACACTTACACACTCAAATTATAAATCTGTGTTCCGCGTTATCCAATAGACTGTGGGATTGCATTGATAAAAATATACAGGTAATGTGTTAAGTGCGAGCTATAAATATAATAAAAACAAAAAAAGTAGTGAATGGGCTGCTGCCTAGTTAAGCTAGAGGTCATTGACAATGACAAAAGTAAAAACCACATACAGAATCGGTAAAGTGACGTATAGCATGAAGCAAATAACCGTAGTTACAAAATCCCAACGATGATGGAAAGCACGCGCGGAGTTTAATGGAATACTCGAAATGGACGTAATTTATGTTCACCCTTTTATTCGGGGAGACAATCAGACAAAGCGTGAAGCATGTGAATAAGCAAGGAGCGAAGAAATGCTTATGTAGAAATAGTTGCATAATGAATAGAAGAGCCACATGCACGCGTATTATTTTCATGATAAGTTAGCATGACATCTTCATCCGAGAAAATGTTTTAAGAGTATTACTAAAGCGGTTACTTGGGAATTAAGTATGTTAGCTTCCCTTGAAAGTTTTAGCAACGTTGGTAGTTTTTTTGGTTCATGTATTGATAAAAATTAAGTATTTATCTATCTTACCAAGAAACACTCGATACTTTAGGTGTGGATTAGGTTTCAATCCAATTTTACTTTCACAGTAATCTCATTCAGGACGAGTGAAGCCATTGGAACGAATTAGGAAACAAAGTGTGGTCAAATAAAAAAGCAAACAAAAAAAATGGGTGTTAGTTCGGCATAATTGATACAAAAGTTAGATTCTTCGAAGTGGACCTAAGGTAAAAAAAAAATGAACACGAGCTTATCGCTAGTATCTCTACGTTGCGAATAGGCTTTGACGCATGCTTTAACCCTGTCCTGTTATGTATTAACATTTTATGAGTTTCAGACACGGAATCAGAATTAAATTGTGTGGACAATAAATGCAATTATTACGATACGTACCGTCGTACCGTTGGACTAGGTAAAAAAAATTACCCTGCTGAGAATACCCTCCTACCCAAAAATACACGTAGAATTTATCTGTTTAATTAAGTGTCAAGAAGAAGCTCGATGTTTTCCCAGAACTTTTGTTTACTGCAAACTCCTTTTCAGCAAAGAAGCTTTGCATGTGAGCAATGAAAGGAGTAATTGCGAACAAAACGGTCCTTTCCTCTATTTCACGACTTAGGTCTTGTCTAGCCTAATAACTAATTGTTTGGTCCGAGAACGTTCCTAAAGAAAGATGTGTTTTTGAAAGGGTATAAAATCAGAAAGTACACTTTCACTTCCTCCTAGCAATCAATCTTCCTTGGTTGACGGACTAAAAACCAGTGAAAGACAGAAAGCTGATGGTGGCTACTTTAATAAATAAAAAACTAAATAAACGATATTGACCAAGAATTGTGGTACGGAAATCGGTATCAGACATCGCCTCCCTAAAAAAATACCATTTTTTTCAAGGTACACCTCTATCAGCTCATAGTCCGTCAATTTCATGAAAAAAGACTTTTCCTTTGTTCTGGAAGAGTATAGGTATTCGCGATACAATTATAAGTCTAGTAGGAGGGCTAAAGAGTTGCTAGACTACATTCAAATCTCTTTCCATACCTTTGTACCTGGACTACATTTCGTAAGTTTTCGAAAAAATATATACTTAAGTACATAGTCTTTTTTCTCTTGATTGGTTTACGTATGCAATGTTGTTAGTGTTATGCTAGTAAATACATAAAATATCCAGTGGTGGTTGCTCCTACACCTACTCCAATACTCCCAACTTCTTTTAGTGTTTGTTGTTTCACTTTCTGAAAAACGCCAGCCTTTCGCAAGTTCCACTTTTTTCAGTTTGCCTACCTGCATTTTTCTTTCGCTGTGGCTATCATATAAAAAGTGACTGGGAAGGAAGGAGACTACAAACGTGGACTTTAGTACATACATTTTTCTTCCTTCTTATAGGATATTATTGGCAATATTGATCCTCGGACACAGCTCAAGTTGAACATAAGGACATTATTTTTATACTCCAAGAGAGTCACTCTTTGTATGCGGATCTTTGTATATACACCTATTAATTATGTATCTGTGCGAGTAGTCCACTGGAGTGGATGCTACTTTCTAACAGTGTACAAATATATGTAGAAGCAGATATTCCGAGGGGCAAAGACTTTTCATACTTTGTACGTCATTCGCTCAAAGATATACGCTTTTTATTTGGAAGGTGTAATCACGTTACTTTAGTTCAAGGTTCTTTTCCCCCACAAAAGAGCTTTATGCGTTCCTTTACCGATGAGCTAGAATGTTACCTTAGCTACGAGTTCGAAATGAGAGAAATATTATCAACACTGCTCCCTTTCCTTGTCAACACTTCATTTCAGTTCAGAGAATAGCATACCTAACTAGGCTATTAGTTTTAGTCACTGGGAATCAGGGAGACTGAGAGATGATCGAGATAAAAATAAGCTCATTTCTAAGAAAATTATGCAGAACTATAGTTCCCCTGGAGAAATATGCTTGGAAAGGAATTTATGTTAGCGAAACCAACTGGGCAAAACAAGCTTCTCCTCAAGAAAAATTTGCACAGTAGTACACTTTTATTAACTTTTACGCCAAGAAATCCTAGCATTCATTCTGCACTGAGAGAAGCGAGCTTACAAGATTTTTTTTTCAAGAAAATGATTGAAGGAAAAGAGAAAGGTAACGCTGATTTGGAGCCGTATGGAAGAGAAATTTTCCACGTAGGCGAAATCATGCGCGTGTATAATGTTGTCGTCCATGCGTTGCCTAATTATTGTGATGTTTTTCTACTCAAAACGAGTGTGTCTATAGCCCAAGGTATTTTCCTTCCTTTCTTTATACAAATACCTTGTCAAACAGTCACCCTATTTTTTGATGTCCTTTGGT
>JAANSQ010002733.1:0-11321 GCA_036850885.1 Lepidocyrtinus dapeste
TTCTACGGGACTTGATTGTTATGTACGAAGCACCCTTAAAATAAAGCTGTACACTCGAGCTCTACGTTTTCTATTAAAGTTATTCTCTTTCGTCCTTAAACACTGTTTAAATAAAAATTATTTCTGAGGGTGAGGATGAAAAACGACTTAAATTTCAAACCTTGTTGGCTTACGACCCAGCATCCGGTAATATCTTAAACTTTACGTGAGATTAGGATAACTTATGACTAAACTGAATTTGTTAGACTGAAAATTACAGTAAAATACGGAGAGCACAACACCACAAGTGGCCAAAAATTTAAACAGTTGAAGTGAAAACTAATCACGAAATACTTTATACTAGCAGCTCAATTTTTTGGAGGGGAAGATGTTTGACGTTCACTTAGGATCTGTACGTAAGGTTATAATTACATCCGTACCTCTTAATTAAAAAGTATGATAGATGATTCCTAATTGTCCATACAATATTTACGTCATTTTGTATTTGGCAATATTTGTCCACGTATTAGCATAATTCATGGGTATACACAGTTGGTGTGAATTTTTGCAAGTTTACAAATGAAAAAATACTTTACTACAGCCTTATTTTTGTATTTAGGTAAATGTTTACAAATTAAGCGAAAAAAATATCTAGATTAAAAATGAAATACATTAATCATGTCATGTATCATTTTTATTGGGAGAATAAAATGTGAACCATGCTTTTTATATATTAGATTTCGGCACTTTGAATTTCTTAACAAGAAGCAATATTTATCTTAGTTGTAATTTGAGGGATTCTGTTGTGTGTTAGAGCCGGGATGAGGTATGGATTTTTTATTTTTTACGTATTCGTAGCTCTTAAGAATATAAATTAATTGTGGATTTATAGTTCATGATATGTCTTTTTTTGTCCTTTCAATCCCTGGATTTTTAAATGCAATTATTTAACTTCAGATTAATGAACAGTTGAAAATGTTATGAACGTATATTATTTTTTTCAGGAAGCAGGCATTGCTCAAACAGAAGGAATATTTGAAGAAGAGAAAGCAAAAGAAACAAGCTAGAATGTCCGAGATGGAACAAGAACGGGAAAAGTCCAAGAAGTCCTGGCTGAATTTTTCTGTAAGAATAATCAAATTACTTGTTAAAAGAACTAATTAAGTATCTGAATAAAAATATTTTTTGTACTTACTTCAGACCAAGAAGGGATTGCTCAATAAAAAGAAAAGTATTTTTGCCTCCCCGGAGTCCGTGGATGGGAGAGTTGGAATTGGTACGTGTGGAGTATCTGGCAAGGGTATGACCGAGTTCTCCGCAGCCGAGAAGTGGAGAAAGGGTTGGAAATGATTTAATACTCAGAAAGGACTAACTCTAAATTTTGAAGAAATTCATGAAGGTATTGTAATAGTGATGGTGTAAAAAACATGTTAGGATGTGTAGTTCTGCAGTTCTGTTGCAGGATAGTAATTCATAGGGAAATGGAGTCTCTAAGAAAGTACTCCCGGCCTAGTTCGTATCGTTGTATAATTTCGTTTAACTCTGGAGAAATTATTGTATCTAAGTTAGGTTATGTCTTGAAGCAATTTTTTCTTCATGTTTACGTCCTTTTTGTTTGCGTAGTTAATACCCATAATTAAATTAAATTGAAAGTTTACCATTATTTCATAAAAAATATGTATAAGATTCTTGATTTAGAATTTTTTTTCTACACTCGACGCTCTTCCTGTAGATTTTACTGACGCTTATTTTATTGACACGTTTAGTGATACTCGATGCATTTTGATTTTTTTAGTTAAGGCAAAATCAACGTAGGAAGGTGAAAGTTGGCAATAACAAACTTTATCGATGTAATATTTTAAATAAAAGTTTAAACTCAACAGAACAAAATTAATCTTCGTTTAAAATAATATACGAATAATTTTTATTTGAAAAAATACAAGAATTCATGAAACGTTGATTGATCAGCATTACTATAGCATGTTTGTCATTCTATCTCGTCAAATTAATGCATTTTCCAAAATATGGTCTTTGTTGTATTTGGCGTCAGTTCGACTTGCATGATTTCACATGGTGGCCGTGACGAAGCTGTTTTTGATGCATATGTATGTTCCCAAACCCAAACATCTAACCTTTCGCTGTACTTCGTAGTGAACAAGTGTTACTTCCGCTTCGCTAAAATCGTCTTGCTAAATGGGTTCCAAGACTAAAAATATTATTCAAACTATAAATACTAATAGACTATAATGTCTATAAAACATAGCATTCATTATACTAAGATCGTGGAAAGGAAACAATAGTCTAAAGGAATCGTCTTATTTTTTCTCCGGGATTTGCATACACTCTATGTAGCCAGATGCCAGACGAGTGAACTTACGCGTGTACTTTATATTAAGTCAATCTCATCCATTGCACGGGATTATTTAAAAAGTATTTTCTCTTCGACTTCTTGAACATTATCATACGGGATTTATCTGTGTTAAAATTCGGATTATGCTCTTCTTCTAGGACATTTTATTTTGCGTTTGAAGCATGATTGAAACATTGAAACCTTTTCATTAGAGTCCGTAAAACTGTATATCCGCTCAATGTATAAAGAAGCATGAAATGGCACTTTTTCAATGAATGAACAAAACAAGTTTGCAGTCGCAATAAGAGAAACGAAATAAGTCCAATAATTGTAACTGCGACAAACAGGTTCAAATTGTACAGGAAGTGAAAAACGAATGCGTGCCTTTAAGAAGAATAGATTCGTGTATTTGTTCTATTCTGCTTGGGCTTTGCTCTTATTGAATTAATCAGTCTCTTTCAATATTTGACATTTGCTCATCAAATACACTCTAAGAAGCAAAAAGAAACAACTTAATGATTACCTAGTGCAAATTGAAGAAGCCGGTCTGCAATCTGTTACGTTCTTTGATTGAAATGTTACGCTGATATTTATGCGACATAAATTTGCATAGAATAGAAAAAGTAAGCGGTTCATCACATGAATGAATTCATTCGTCCTTCTTGAAGCTTGGCTCATGTCTCTTGTAAACTCATTGTCCTCTTCGTCGTCTCATGTAAACCACAAACGGTATCTAAAAAAAATGCTCGTTTAAAGTGAAGAATGCGACTGTAATTTTTTTTCATGCAATGATAACTTGAATGATGATCAAGTGCAGTGTACTTTTCTCTCTTTTTCCTCTGATACACTCATTATTATTATTATTATTGTTGTTAAAGCCCAGAGAGAAAATTGCGTTAGGTTTAGTCTCCTTCACAAGATTCTTCTGCTTTTACAATCAATTACCCACACTCTAGACATGTAGCATGAAGCATGATGATGAGTACAGAAAATCTCAGAGAGAGAGAGAATAGGGTTAGGCTCAACTCAAAGTTTTCTTCGTCCCACGTCCAACTACACTGCAACAATTTTTTTTCTTATAGTCTCCTATACTCTCTCATCTCATGTTCTTCGGATTGGTTAGATGTTCTTCTACACAATACATTTTCTTGCAATCTTCTTCCTTTCCTTTAATCTCTTCCAATGCAATCTGAATCTGTGAACTTTAGTAAAGGACATGTTACATCTCTCTCTCTCTCTTTTCTCTCGGTGGACCATCATAAAAATCAGGAATAGGTGACTACGCCACGCAAAACAATTCTTGAGCTACACACATGACACACAGAGAACATGAAAAATTGTTTTAGAACGAACCTACTTGCAACATACATCCTTCTTACACGCATAGTAGGCATTCAACTTTTTAAAGGCAGCTATGTTATTATCATGTTACTATTTGTTAGGTGAATGGATGCTTTTTTTCACGTATAGGTAAATTGTCGCAATACCTTCTTGTTGTTGCTGCTGCTGTTTTCGGAAAAGGACAAGTTGTAAAAAAGTCAAGTGGTTGAATTGAAATTGAGGCTGAGCTGCAAGATGTAAGGAGACGATGATGATTCTAATTCATCTTAACAATAATATGTTTTACCAATAATAATAGCAAGTTAAGAAGAGTTCTGAAAGAAGGTCGCTTTTTTGCTATTATGTCAGTCAAATAATTAGGGGAAAAGTATTCCTGCATTTTTATGTATGTCTGCCGCTTTACTGCTGATTGGGCTGGTTAATTGGAGAAATTCACTTAAGGAACAGAATGTGTGTGAATAATTATGAGTGAAAGAACGTTTGATTCGGTGACTTTGCTCGAAGAAAGTTGTGAGCAATTAAAGAAAGTGAAGAGAACCAAATTTGGCGAAAGGCTAGAATGATATCGCAAAATACAAATTTAACTACACATAAAAAGTTAAGGATTAGCCGAGGTTATCGGATTTCCTATTTTTATACATTTTTCACGGTGTAGAATATGGATTGGTTATTTTGAAATAGCCCTTAAAGGGTTTTTACACTTTTACTGGACTTTGTGTACATTTAGCGGTCGCATTTTATAAAGCAATCGTGACAAAAAATATTTTCTCTATAGTAGCTTTCTTCTCAGCGATTATTCACATCTTTTATTAATATTGATGGTAAGTAATAATCTAGAATTCGTTGGAAGATGAAAATTAATCTCGTTTTACGTAATAAAATTGGCAATAAAATACCATGAGTTTTCAATCACTTTACACTTTACTATGTCAAGCAATGGTGAAAGTAGGCGTTTCTTGGAATCGATTTATAAATAGATTTAATCTATGAATTATTTTAAGGAAACAATAATTACCCAACCTGATTAATTCAACATCTTCCGTATGAAACACTTTTATAATTTAGTAAAGAGAAATGTATTTGAGTGTAAATTTTTCTTTTAATTTTCAGA
Source organism: Lepidocyrtinus dapeste (assembly GCA_036850885.1). Lineage (NCBI taxonomy): Eukaryota > Metazoa > Arthropoda > Collembola > Entomobryomorpha > Entomobryidae > Lepidocyrtinus > Lepidocyrtinus dapeste. The sequence continues at coordinate 4,782 of JAANSQ010002733.1, forward strand.
ACGTGGACTACATATCTACATCCACAAAAAATCACTCATCACTAAAACTTTAAGCTGTATAATACTCCAAGGACCTTCACATAATAGCACATAAAAAACCAAAAGCAATAGATCATGATACGTGCCCGTCCAAAGTTAAGACTGTCATTAAATTTAAACCAACCGTCTCATTTAATAGCAGTAATAACTACAAAACGTTCAAATACTCATAAAAAGTGACTAATTTATTATTTAATTGTAATTTTGAATTAAAAATATGGATATTGACTTTGAATGATTTCCTCAGTTGAAAGTAGAATTTCCCTGTAATGAGGTGAACAAACATTTTGTGTAAAAAGTGAAAAGAGTGAGAGCTCTCGTGTTGCAAACCCTGTGGAACAGTACTTTAATTATCTTTTGATTCCTAACTAGTTTTTAAGAAGTTGGACATTTATAAATTTATTAACTGGAAATAACTCGTTTTTAACCAAATTGACCATCGTAAATTAACCTTTGATGGAACGGATGGACAGCAGCAAAGACAATGTCGGAAATATCGGCAGTAGACGTCGAGTACTTAACAAATCACAATATTCGGTGGAAGACCAAGCTCTTGATCAAATCGCGAAGGAGGTAAGTTTCTTCCATTGCTCCCGATGATTTACTTTTTTTTGACAAATGACAAAGTATTTATACATGTAGCTCAACTAGAGTGCATGTTCCGTTTGAGTCGTTGAGAGTTCGTATGAAAATATTTGAAGGGACTAATCCGTCTCTGGCAGAATGCTACGCTTTAAAAGCTTCCTCCTCCTTCCAAACTTCCAAATGGTATTCGAAGATAAATTATAAAAATCTTTAAATTCGAACGTTTCAATGAAATTCACGTGAAAAAACTTCTCTTGTGGTATTTCGTCCATTGGCTTAAGTTTTGTTGCATTCATTGGTTTTCATGAGTGCATGCAAACTCCCTCATGCAGTGAAGCACCACGGTATTGTGGTATGGTGGCACTCTTGAAATCTATATTTAGTCAAAGGAATCTATCAGTAGTTTAGCAAACTATTAAAGCTCATGTAGCACATTTTTTATCGAAAGTGAATCGACTAGGAATCTGGGGTATTTATGGAGCATGCATGTCAAACCATGAAGAAAAAAAATGTATCATTTCATTTTCTTCGGATCCGGAAATCCAGACTTATGTTTTTCCTCCTTGAATCGTAATTATGATATCCTCCCTCTCAAGCATAAACCGTAGTTGAAAACAGGGCTGGAAGCCAAAAGTAGATATTGCAAGTATCGCTTCAAGAGGACTCATCTTGAGTTTTAAAGCTCTTATCCTTTCCCCACCGAGGAAACATGCGTCGATGGAGAACGACCAGAAAGATAAGGGGTTATGTAGACACATTTATAGCAGCTATTATTATTTGTACTGCTCAACGGATATAAAACAAAAAACGCTGACGTCGCAGAAGTGCATGCGAAACTAGGAAGAAAAAAAAATTTCCAAAAGTGTTTGTTTTTAGTCTTCTGTCGGAGCGTCTATTTCTGTCTTTTCATTTTCCACGGAAAACACTACCTTCTTCTGTGTTTGGAGAAGATGAACTCGGGTTAGGGAATTGAAGAAAATTTTTTGTACGTAATCTCCTCAACTGTCTTATTACACCATCATCATCGCTTGGAATTGTTGAAGATGAGAACACTGTTTTTTTATGAGTTTCATGTAACATGCGTGGAATAAATGCTAGCACTGTGTGTAATCTTTCAAAAAAATGTAACGATCATAGATTTTCAATGAAGTGAAAGGAAAAGTTAAGCTTGTTTTTTTTTCATCATGCATTTTGGTGGAGGTGGATGTGTACCTCCGGAGATTTTTTCCTTTATTTTTTGGTCGAGTTTCAAATCCTCATGAATCATGAAAAGTTCTCCAAATCCAAGCAAAGCTTGTTTTTCTACGTAGTTCGCCTCAAAATATTTGGGTTGCTTGGAGGAGTCTTAAACTCTCTGAGTCATTTTATTTTTCAGTTTTGAAGAAGTGATTGCATCGCACGCTGCTTGCTTAGTTTGGTGTTGAGGTTCTCTTGCTGGTTTGGTTTCGTAAAAATAAATATATTGAGTTCATTATTCCATTTTATTCTCTGAGATTCTCTTTGGCCTAGTGAACTTTGCATTTTGAAAATATTCAATCATGGCGGAAAATTATACGTATACTAGTCCTGTGTTTCACGTGAAGAACTTTTCTGCAAGTAATAATTTGCGATTGAAGTACTCGATGCCTTCATCCTCGGCTTCTGCAGCGTTGGCTCGTGTTTCGGCTAATCATTCAAGTCCTGTGTCAAAGGGCTTGAGTTTACTCCCATATAAAAGCTCGATTGACAATGGGTCCTCTACGACTTCAGGATCGTCTTTGAAACTTTCTCGAAATTATACGGCTCCACTTCCCTCACTTTCAGTTTCAACGGCAGAGTCATTGCTCTTAAAATCATCGATGATTTCCCCTGGGTCATCTCGTGCATTTAGATATTCGAGGAGTAGTACTGCTGCAGTTCCCAATGGGAATTCGACTTTGGAAGTGCAGCGTTTTTCATCAAATTCGTATGCACTGCTTCCTAGCGCAAGTGGACAATTATCTCCAAGCCATGGTGGAGGGGGTGGGAGTACAAACACCTCAGTGACGCAGAGAACCCCGTTACTCTTTCCCATCATGTCAAGATCATTGCTTCGCTATCGTCATTCCTTTACCCGGTCACCTGCGGTTAATAGACGCTGTGGAAGCGTAGATCCAGAAATTTATCGGAGGATTAGTTTAAGCAGGCAAATTCCAAATTACTCGACCACATCTACGGCATCTGAGATAGACAGGAAAGGATTTTCTCAATCGTCACGTAGTCAATCCGCGAGTTGTTCCAATAGCCGAAGTAGTAGTATCGAAAGATACTCGGACCGAAAATGCAGTGCTGGTAATGGATTTTCTGTAGGAAAAAGTGGTAGCTCCAGTTCTCTGAATAAATCCACTTTGAGGAGTTGTTCAAGAGAGTCTTCATACTCTGACTTGAGTCCCATCAAAAATGGAGGCTCTGATGCTTCCACTTCAGATTTGACGGAGAGTTCCCACAGAAAAACTAACCGTTCAAATTCACTATCTGAGGCGACCACAGCGACGGTGGCAGAAGGACCCTTTCCTTGTATTACAGAACTCGCTCGGAATGTAGCTTCGCACCAATGGGAGTCCACTCCAGTTCAGACCAGCCATAATGAAAATGGTTACCATGAACCAATAATCACTAACGGGAACGGGAACTCAAATGGTGACACAAAAGCATCTTCTCCAGTTTCCACCACAGCATCTTCAACTTCAGAGCCAGAGTCCCCAAGTGGGTCAACAGACCCAGTAGTTTCCAGGACCGCAGCCATTAACTCCTCAGCAGTGAATAATATTGCACGTAATGAAAACGCTGACTCTTTACTAACAACTAGTGGGAAACCCAACAACGGCTTTCAAAATGGAACTGAAAAGGGTTATACAAACGGTTTCATACCTCCAGCGCCACCTCCTCCGAAACTCCATGCTCCAATCGCGATAGCACAGAGTACAACTGCCACAGTGCGTAAAAAGGTTACTACAACTCCAACAGCAACCACCACCGATATCAATATAGATATGAAATTCGTAAATGGGTTTGTTCACTTAATGAACGGGGGTCCCAGCACTAGTAGTTTCGATAGAATCTCATCGAAATCAACTCGTCAAAAGATGAGACTCGCCAAGCTCCAGAATAAATACGGCGCTTTCAAATCATGGCTCACACCGGAAGACGAACAAACACTGGCCAGAGTAAGAAGCTGAGATAACTATTTTGTTTACCTTCCCTTAATTAAAAATGATCATTCTGCGATAACATTCGAAATTCACAAGACTAGACTAGTCCATTACGTCATGTCACTCTTTACTACTTTTCTAGTTTGTCAGGTACCACTCTCATTGTCTGAATTGCACTTTACGGTGCACGAAGTAACAATGACTATGGTAGGCGAAGACTCTTTTCCCAAATTTCCATTCGCCTTTTAGATTCAGACTGTTTCAGATTCTACTACGTTCGTTTCATTAAACATGCCAGCAGCCTATTATTCTGTTTGATGAGTGGGCTGATCCACGTCTGTTTAACTAAGTTGTACACGAGTTAAGATGTCTCTTCACGTTTTTGGTAACAATAAATATGATTATCATTTCCTCTGAAAAGGTTGCCCAAACGAATATAAAATGAGTCCAAAAAACCACTTTTCATGCTTACTACTTTCTACTTGGTATCACCGTATCAGTTTTCATGTAGAATGTGTACGAGTGTATGTGTCGCCACAAATATTATCTTCATTATCATACATTGAGCTCCTATTATGATCCAAGTCGGAATAGAAATGGGTTGAAGCAAATTTCGATTTTCCTTTTGTCAAAAAAAAGAGCTTGACATGCATGCTACATAGTACTGGATGGTTATCAAGTAATCCTTCCTATAAGGATTCTTAAAATATCACCTTACCTTTTCGTCAAAATATGTTCACATCATCATAATTTTACCTCACCAAACAAAACAACACGCATATACCTACAAATGTGCATATTTTATTTATTCACACTTCAATCCTCGTTCGTTTTACTAACCACTTTCGTACTAATAAGTACTAATGTACCCAGCATGCCCAAATCCAAAATCCAAGTTGTTAGAGAAAAGTAGCTGTGTAAAGCCATTAGGAAAACCTACACTCAAAAAAAAAACCAACTTTAATAACAAGTCAAACTAGACGATAACAATTCACTCGCCAATTATCTCTTGGGAAACATTGTTTACTTTGCTTATCAAAAACATTAGATAAGTAGCGTAGCGATAAGATAGATAATTGGTGATATTGATGGAAACATTTTGCAGCTACATTACACACTTTTGGTCCATGGCAAAGGGGCAATATGAGAAAAGGATTGGACTAACAGACAAATCCTTTTGCTGACAAAGTAGATCCATGTAGTTATTTTATGAAAATAATGATAATTGTAAGGTGAGGTGATTACTGCTCATATTCAACCTAGAAGAGAATCTCTAGAGAAAAAACGGGCGAACGAAATAAAAGTTAAGTTACTCCGGATCACGTACCAAGACAAATGCGTGTAATGTATTCCATTCCACCTTTCTATTTATCATTCTGCAGAGTGTAGACCTTTCCTTCCACTTGTGTCACCAATAACGTTTACCTGAAACTAAATCCTTCTTACACGGTTTGTTTTCATTCTTTTAGAAAGGAAGAAACAAGCAGCATAATAAGAGTCAAATATAAATATGGACTTTATGGTTCTTGTTTAGGGCAAGCAAGAAACCTTTTGGCAAACGTGAAATTTAATATTCATTCGTTGCGGAACCTGTCAAGTTAACAAAAATGCTGCTGTTTATGCATATTACTCCTCTACTCCTCTTATCTGCGACAGCTCACCTGAAGGGCAGAAACTCTGAAGCCAAATAAAAGTTTTTACACGCGAGGAGTAAACACATATTAAACCCTTCTGTATGAGTAGTGATACGATTCACTCTAATTCCCTCCCGTTAACGTTGTCTTTGACCAGTATTACATGGAGTGCACAGGTTTCTTCTTGATCCCCTGTTAAACCTTCCATTCAAATTTTGATGTAGATAGTGTCACTCGCATTCTTTCCAATGATTTTATGGTACTTTTATATTCAACCAGTAAGACAATTATCGGGAAACTGACGCTTAAAACTATTAAGAGAAGAGTGAATAAAAAAAAGATAATTTCCCACAAAATCTTATGTACGTTCATATATGGAAGCCGTATGGGAAACAAGTAAAATTCTTGTTAACTATAGTGCCATCATCATCAAGCAAACAATAAATGTGCATATTACTATGCTCAAGCTTTGCTAAGACCTAAACATTTCCATGATATTACTCTAATACTTTATACAAACTTGTTTTGTCTGCGTTATGATGAAATCCTAAAGAGTGGACCGTTTTGTGGTTAAAATATTTGCAGCGAGTGTTGTTTCGACTTAAGTATATAATACCATTATATTAATCCCAACAGTATTTTAGTTTCAGTGTGAATTGTTAGTTGGGTAATTAAGAGTTCCAGGGAAGGATACATAGTCTTTGCATTATTCAACTCGAAAGGAGAAACATCATGTTGATCAAATCGAGAATCATTTAGAAACAAAGATACTTTACACTTAACTTAAAGGATATACATGGTTTTAGTAATATATTTAATCGGAATCTCGTATCAAGTGCGTAATTAAAGGTGATTAACGCGAAACTGATATTAACTTAAGTGACATCATCTTATAATTAACTCTGACCTCATAGGATTTCCTAACAATTAACTGCATACAGTGCCCTAAATTAAATTAAAATGCTAACTTTATCTTTAGCTACCTAATTTGGAAAATATTTGTTCACTTCCAAGAAAGAATGGCTTACGATTAAGAATAACCTTCATGTTGTGAAAAGGCTGGGGATAAATGATTAATTAAAAACCAAGTCCTCGCAAATTCTAATTACCTG
>JAANSQ010002734.1:0-11317 GCA_036850885.1 Lepidocyrtinus dapeste
ATTTTGCTTGTCCAATGTCTGTCTGTTTTGCATTCTTAACAAAGTCTCTTACATATTTTCGCCATACGTGTTGTCGCTGTTGTTGTATTTAGAGTTGTAATACTTGTGTTACATAAAAAGTCACTATTTTAAATAGTAATTGACAGATGAAACATTATGATGATCGTAAAAGAGGGCTGAATAAAGAGTAATCGCACAAGTGCTGTACGCATAGGTTTATTGGGTAAACACTTTACAGTTATTTTTTTGCCCGAAACTTTGTCTTTCAGATTGTACTTGAAAAGCACATTTGAATGTCGTTTTTTCAAGTGTTAAAAATTACCAATTGAGGTTAGTAAATCAAGGAAAAAACTACACAAATGCGAAATGTCTTTCTCCACTTAGAGAATTACTGCGTATTTTGGAGGATTGTAAAAGGAAGAAAATACTCAAGTTAGGTTTTGTCCAAATGGTATATGTCTTATGATGCCCCTTTACTTGTCATCACTTGGTTAATGGCAACTAATTTTCCTTAATTTCCCGTATTTTTCCTTTTTAACGACCAATGCGCAGTGTCAGTTGAAATGATGAAGTAATAATGCCACTCCCAAAGTTCCAGGAACATTTTAACATTCAATAGGAGCAGATTTAGATCGCTTGCGCAAATATTACAAACTTCTATTTAGTTTAAGCAAAGTAAATTGAAACTTGATTGCATTGGATTCCGCCTTCACCTTCAGCATGGCGTACAGCTTATATTGGTTTTTTACGACATTACATGCACTTGCGTCTTGTGGTAATGACATGAAACAAAATAAAGTTAGGTAAATTATTTTTATCGCTTGGTATCATTAGGCCCAACTAAAATTTTGGGAATGGGGAAAGATTTAAGCAAAGTACTGATATGCATGCATTTTTTGTTAGTGAACGGTAAAAAAACAGTAGGAGCAAGAAGTGGACATTTTTTTTACCAAAGCTTTTTGTTTGTAATTGTCCCTTTCAGTAATTTCATGATGCAGTTGAACAGAGACAGTACAAAGTGCACAGTTCTTACAGCGTTTTGTTCTCATCATGTCCATATTTCGAGATTGCATCAGTGATTATCTCAATTCATCCGTGAAAAACGAACGGAAGACAAAGGAAGTGGGAACAAAAGGGAACCAAATTTAGAGGCTGGATTAAGATTGATATGGATGATGGTGAATGTATTACACCTTCGTCATATTTTTTTCAGGTAGATTTTAGCCCAATTTTTACCACAATAAATTATACCCAGTAATTTCATATACTTTAGGTATGCATCTCTTCGACAGCACGTATCAATAAGGCTAGGATAATCACTGCTTCAAACACTGTCAGACCTAATTTACGTCCCTTGATGAGTAGGTAGATAACCTACGATTTACTTTGCGAAATCCTTAGCTCGTGCAGAGAATATATAGTGCTAGCTTATTAAGCCGAGCTTAATTAACGTCGGCATCGATTATGATAAAAAGTAGGGAAGAATAGAACAACACAATTCATAAGGTAAAATAAAAAGAGACAAAAATTGTATCTTCCCAAGCCAAAAAGACTTCTCATGTGTTACAAAGAAACCGGAAATGTACATTTTTCAATTTTAATCGTAGCGTAACGCAATGAAACACAGGGCATTGATTATACTCTTATGATTACAGAAGAACTAATTGTATAATTTTATGCATTACACTCCCATTTCAATTGTATTGATTTATGGCTTACGGAACGAAGAACAAGTATGCCAAGAATAAAATGATAAAAGTTATTATTTATGTTCATTGATGCAAACATTTTTTAGCAATTAAAAATAAAATGTATGATTTTTCAATATTATATTTTCTGCGATTTATTCGTCTCGTTGATTTTTTAACATATAATTTCTTATTGAGATGAAACAGTCAACAAAATAGACATAATTAAGGTTATATATATATCCGACTTTATAAAAATTATAGCTCTTCAAGCAAAACCCTCCTTTATATAATTTTTCTTCCTTTTCCATTGCTTCGTTCGAATTAAGAATTTGCGTAGGTACATCTAAAAGTTTTAAAAAAATACCTATCTATAAATCTCGTAACTTAAGTGGTATTTTGTAAACACTGGTAATAAAAAAATATTCTCTTTCGATAAAAATACCCTACCAAAAAAACTAGTAATGTTTTTAGCCTCATTCTCACGCTCACAAAAATCAGTCATTCAAGAAGTATAATATCAAGTAGTTTAGTCGTATAAAAAGTACATGTTTTTTTCAGAGCTGCGGTAATGATGCAGTTGCAAATGCAAAAGCTATTACAAAATGATTTGACTATGTTGCCGCAGGACTGAAAGTCATGGTGATATAATGGGACGCTAAGAGACGGTACCGTTAACCGAGAGGACAATAAAATGTTCTTAGCGTGCTGTTCGATGACAAGTTACATAACCAATAAATCTATCCTAACGGTTTTTTTTTCTGCTCGCATACTTGTTGGAGTTATGGAAGGGCAAATTTTTTTCTCTTAAAATAAGTGAAGCGTAGAACGAGGTATTAAAGACTTATTTTTGATGTGGTAGTAAAGAATTTACTTATGTTGCCTAATAACGTCCTTGAGCACCACCCTGACCAGAAGAACCAGCGTAGCTAGATTGCCCACCACCGCTTTGATGACCAGACAATCCTTGGGGGTTGAAATCTCCAGAGCTAGGGTTGTACTCTTGTCCCACACCAGGGGCAAAGTTGATGGAGAAGTGACCTCCGTTTCCGAGGTCGAATCCTGCATTGACTGGGGCAGAGTGAGAAGAGAGGGTTGGTTGGTAGGGGTTCGCGTTGGTGAACATTGGACCACTGTAGGAAGGTCCAAGGCTACTTCCGAGGTCAGCCAAGCTAGCTCCGTGAGATCCACCGTGGCCTCCAATGGGTCCCAAAGAGGAGAAGCTTTGGGAGCCACCGGGATGTCCAGAAGCTCCATGGGTAGATGCCCCTCCACCATGATGAGCACCTGCGCCTGAATAATGATGACCAGATGATAATCTTGGAGATGCTACTACATTGTTGTATTGAGTTTGTGCTTGGGGCTGTTGGTGGGAAATTTGAAATTGAACGCCTGGGTGCGCGCTACCACTACTGGGGCCAGAGTATCCGATGAAACTACGGGAGTCTCCTCCAAAACCCTTACCTCCAAGACTAGAAGAGAAGTGATTAGAAAAATCAGGGAAATTAGCGAAAGAAGCGGATCCTCCATGTCCTCCTTGTCCTCCTTGGTGGCCTCCTCCATGTCCTACCAATGGACCAGTGTTGTGGCTGTACACGCTAGCGCTGTTTCCATGGTGTCCTCCTAAAGCAGCTTGGGGCCTGTATTGAGCAGAGTGACCTCCATGATGGTGTCCGCCATGATGTTGGACTGGAGCGGAATAGTGTCCCGAGTGTCCTCCTCCGAATGATGAACCTTGTTTACCAGAAGAATAAATATCATGGGACTCTTGTTTTGGAGTGTAGGGTTGCGGTTGAGTTGGTAAGTGGGCTCCCTCCGCCACAAACCCATTTTTGCCCGCGGAATACTTTACGGTGATGGGCTTGCCATCAGCACCGGGATAGGAGTAAAACCCACGTCTAGTGCCATCTGGATCTACGGTTTCTCCCTGTTGGAGACCGTTGTCGGCCTGGTAGTTAAAATTTATGGTCCCGTCCTGGTTTAAGGTACGGGTGTCCGATAGAAGGAGTGGATAAACAGGCTTGGCCCCCTTACCTGACAGAGAACCGCCTCCGAAGCCACCATGGTTGCTAATAGAGGCTTGTGGAGAAGCTGCCTGATAAGCGGGCGCCGATTCAATGCCTCCTGCACCGGGAGAAGCGGCAATGTACGCAGGCTTATTATGCTTTCCAGCGCTTGCCTTCAGTGGCTTTTGTGCCGCAGCTAACGCAGCAAATGCCAAAACCTATTGACACGAAGGAAACGGGAAGAAAAATCGATCAATTAACAAAATTCGTTTGTATGTACAATATTTACACTGTACAAAGTCCGCACAGAAATTATCACCGTTTCAAAAACCTCTTTTGCTCACACTATATCAACTCCAACTCTACTAAATACCATAAATACCACTTTTAACTACAACTTATTTTTTACAAGTTCTTTTTTTAAAAATTTCCTTACCAAAGTTAAAGTTTTCATGATTCCTTTGTCTTCTCCCGAGTTTAAAAAAATATACTTCTTTTTACTTCTCTCCTTTCGACTGCTACCCAAAGTCTGACTTGGAACAAAGGCCGTCACTCTCATTTTATAAACAGGGTTGGGAGGAAATTGTAAAGTGGAATTACTCCTAAGCTATCTCTTTCTGAAAGAGTCATACATGACTTTTCCTTTCCGATCACATATCAACAGCATGCTATATCGCAGTTAATAATATTTACCATGTATAAAAAAAAATCTCAAGCAAACTCCAAACCGTCGTTGTTTTTTTGTTATATTCCCTTCAATTGTTTTGTTCTGCCGTATTTAATCCAAATTAGTTTTGTAGTTAGTATAAATTACAGGTGGTACTTTGACTCTTGTCATTTTCATTAAAATGCATGCATGTAATATTGTAATATGCATAGCGTCACTCAGACACATGTAGACGAAACCAATTTTTTATTGCAAATTTCAATTTCTGTAGTAGCCGTCCTAGCGAAAACTTAGGCTGAGTAGATACAAGGATTTATCTCTGAGGACTGAAACATGTAATGCTATTGTCTAAAGGAATGGTTGACCGAGCATAATGCAAAGTACCACATGGCTCTAACCATTTGAAAACAACTTTGTTGACTTTTTAATGAAGAAAAAAAAGTGCAAGTGGCTTGGTTTCGGCTTAAGGGTGCGTGGTGTTTTTTTACACGCTGCTACCAAGTAAAAAATGTAGTGTGATTGTGATTAGTCTGTACGATAAATATGATTAGCATGGCTAGTGTACCGTACCACAGTGGTGGTTAATGAATGGCGGTACCTTAGGTTGTATATGCTAGTACAAGATGAATTCAATGACTGCATGTTTTGATGGGATATGATTACTGCTTAATCTGAATCGCAAAGTACGTTAAAAAAATTAAGCTGATTTCTTATTATGATTTGAAACTCAAAGTAAATGCATGTGGCTATGCTTTATCATAGCAGTAACTACATAGCATTTTATAAGACTTGTTTAAACTAAGATTTACAAAGATTTCTGAAAATTAAAGTAATCACAACAAGCATATCACATTATTCATATTCAAATTCATTCATTTACATGTTGGTTCAATGGCGTAAGCACTCTAAATCACACAGAATCTGTTTGGTGTATCCGGTAACGTCCAAAAAGGATATGGGTTGATGATTTGCCAGTAAGTTAGCACAATTGATATTGTTTTCTTTGAAAAAAAATCAAAGTAATTATAAAAAACACGGAATTCGTTTTTATATAAGATTAGGTTCTATATGCTCAAAAGAAAAAAAAAATATCTAAAGAATGATTGTTTTATTCATTTATGGGTTGTCTCAGCTTGGGCAGATCTTTATGACATGAAAAAGTAAAACCATTTTTTCCTATAATTTATTGATTCGATCACACGAGTCGGGTAAAACGAGTTTTCCGACAAAAGTACATATACGTCTAGCTTACATACTTTGAGACATCAAGCATGACTAAATTTAGCTATTTTTTAAACAGATAATGAATGAAATTCCTCGAGCAAGTTTTGCATAATCAAAAACAAAGTTTAGTCTAACGATTTTCCGAATTGCTATGCCCTTTTGGCTTATGCAGCCTATTCTGTTTCTGCCAGTGATACAGAATAGATGGCTGCCAAAATATTGTTCAATCAAGCGATAAAGGTTTACAGTGTATTATATGATTAATAAAAGATTTACATGAAACCCAAACACCGTGAAAAAATTACTTCTAGAAATATTACAAATTATTTACTATAATGTACATTTTGCAGTCACTTCGAAATGCATTTACCTTAGCCTTTGCATATGTATTATCTTGTTAATATTACAGCATATGTTTTAATTATAGAACAGCTTGTTTATTTTGGTCTTAAAAAGAGTTTTCAGGTAATAAATGATTAATTGATTGCGTCAATTTAAAACTTGATAGTACGAAAGAGGAAAAATTAAAACGTTTTTAGGTTGGCTTATTGAGGTTGTGTTTAAAACTTACTTGTTCGAATCGGCTCAGCCACAAAATCATTTTTAATTATTTAATTTTTGCTACCTTTCTTTTGATACGAAGTTTCAAAGTCAATTATACAATTAAGTAAGAACAGGAATTAATATATTAACATTAATTTAGTAATCGTACAAATTAAAATTCTTCCTTTTGCAAACTTTATCAAACAATTTAGTTGAAAACACCCTTTAGCGTATCAAGTTCAGGTGGGACTCATATAATTTGTGACTCTAACATTCTGATTAAATTGGTTAGTTCAACTTATTACACGTGAATCACATGAAAATCACATGTAATATAGATGACACGATGCATGCAGCATTTTTTAAATCAGCAGAGACAATTTTCCGTAATTAATTATCATAATGGACATCAACACATTAAAAGTTTAATTGATTGTAGAAATGTTTTTGAGTACACTATTTATTCATCAAAATCTCAGGACAATATGGTTGACGTAGGGTAAGGTATGATTTGACATAAACAAGTTAAACATAATCTGCATTACAAAATTACGCAATACTGAGGTTTACCAATCAATCCAATTGGTGGGAAATGGGAATCGATGAATGAATGGAAAATTTCTTTTGTAAGGTTTCTTTGCGATCTACAAATAAAATCTTATGCCGGTCGCAAACACTGCTTGATATGTTTTCCAACCAATGGATACTCTGAAAGGATTTGTTTGTACGTCCCGAACATTATAAATTGTGTTTTGTAGCTTGTTCTGGAAGAAAGTATCTTGCATGCAACCAAGTTCCTGTTCTCTCCAGAACTCATTGAGATTACGCTCCTAGAATCAAAGAAATTAACATTCTTTATAAAGAAACTTAACTTAATTCTATGTATGTGTGCGATTTTCTATAGAGCTTTAACCTTTTCAATATCCTTATATTGCACTTGGCAGTCCAACGCATTTCGATAATCTCGCTTCTTGGCAGCCATCTCCTGCTTTTCTCTCTCCAAGTCTTTGAGATATTCTTTCCATTCTTCCTTTAGTTTTTGAACTTCTAATTTATACTGAGCTTCATCTGCCTCTCGCTGAATTCTCAAATCCTCCATTTGTTGAGCGCGTCCCTTCAATACATTCTGAAAACAAAACCAAAGAATAAAATGGGGATTTACTTTAAATATTCCAAATAATGGGGAATTATATTGGTACGATATTTATTTCTTACGCAGAAAAGATGCCTTCTTTGGGCTTGTTCACGTCGCCTAATCTCACTGACTTTCTGGTACTGCTCCTCAATCACGTTATCAATGATTTTTTGAAGCTCTTGTTCCCTCGTATTAGCTTCACAATCTCGTCTTCGTAGATATTCTGTATATATATCGATCGCTCGCCTCATTTCCCTCTGTCAAAAACCCAGTTTCAGAAAATAACAATGATAAATTTACGCGAAACGTCATTAAAAATCATATAAATACTTTACCTTTGCTTTATTGCGATCCTCTTGTTCTATATACAGCTCTCGAATAGCTTTCTTGAGGAATTCCAGTGCAACGACCTCCTCGCGCTTTAGTTTTCTTGTCTTATAAAAGTCACGAGTAGCCAACATATCCTTCACGTGTTCCTTAGCCCTGAAGTACCGATCTATTTTCTCCTTTTCCACTAAAAATTTAAAACCTTTTTGAACACAATTGCAACCATCAATATAGTACTACCTCAAAAATATATGGAAAGTATGTTTACCGCGTTTTCTTTCATCTTCAATCTCTTGCTGAATCTTAAGATTATCGGCCATTTCAAGTGCCACTACTTGCGCCTTTAGAGCATCTTGTTTCCGTTTATATTCACTTTGACTAGAAAGGTCTTCCAGACCTTTTTTAATCGCTTCTTTGCGAACACAGTCATACGCTTGTTCACGTTTGAGCTGTATTAAATTAAATCCACTTGTGTGATCAAATGCTAGGCAGCTTTTACCAGTGTTCAAATTAAATATTAAACCTTGTTCTCTGCATCTTTGACCCAGAGATAGGCATACATTCTGTCATTTTCTTCTTCCTCACACTCCAACCTCTTTTTCATTTTAATTTGCTCCTTCCAATCCTTTGGCATTTCTCGAGCCATTTTCGCCACCCTCAAAGTTCTCAATTGCTCACACGAATTTCTAAAAAAGTGCAAAATGAGAGATGAATTCGATTTTAATTTGGGCAATGAATTTTTGCACTCACTGAAAGGATTGCTCAAGCTTTGCTGCAACAATTTTCTTATCCTCCTCTTCTCTTTTCTGACGTAGGGCTACCACACGTTCCCTCATCTCTGCAATTTTTGAGTCATGCCTTTGCTCAAATTCATTTTTAATGTGTTGAGTGTACCCATACATCTCATCTTCCATTATGCGCTTTAATCTGCAATTTTTTTCATCATAATTAATTAGTGCAAAATACTTTGATTTACTCTAGCACTGATTGAATAAAATGGTTTTGTTAATATTTATTATACCGATCAGCCCTTCTCTCCAAATCCATGCTCCTTTCCTCCATTTGGACGAATGTGCGGAATTTAGCAATGTCCTCAGTCTTGCGAATTTCAGCGTGGTTTTCCACAAGTAAACGGACTTTATTTTTTTGGTTTGCTTCTATTGCATCTGTCAAGGGACGGAGACGCACTTTCCGTGCATTTGCTGTTTCTGCCAGTATCGGAGGGAAAGCTAGCTTTCCACAGGGCATACAGCAATATGATGCCGGAACTGGCTTAATCTATAGAATACATGCAAAATAGGATATCATTTTGGATGAAAGAAATGTCTTCAATTTTGATTCTATATTGCTTACAAGTGGACAACGGCAAGGAACAGAAAACATTATGGATCAAACAGAGGGGAATAATCTGCAGAGGATATGGCTCATCAAAGTTGACCCTGTATATTAATTTACAGTGAGTACAAGGTGGTTTGGTTATTCGTAGTAGGATATTCGGAATATAACGTTAAAGTTTCTTCAATAAATCCAGTTATCAAGAAACATCGTACTCCAGAAGTTTTACAAAGTTTTTCTCTCATCAAAAATCAGTTTCATAATAAAATCATTCCCGTTGTCATAACTTTCTATAATTATCAATCGAAAATCGTACAGCTTTTTGGCGTTTTACTTTTGTACTGTGTAATTCCGAAAAATTAAAATCTTCCCCATAGGCATCTTCGATATCTGGGGAACATTTCGTATGCATTGCATAAAATAATAATTATTTATAGCATAATGTTCAATGATCAATGTTTAGAAATGCTTCATTTAGACTTTCAGTTTCCAAAGAGTCAAGAATAACTCATTGATGAAAAGGTCTCAGGAATCTCAACATTCCTGCATGCAATTTGGAATGAAATCACATTCAAGTTTCTCATGCCACTCATTAGTGATCATCGAATTCGCGTTAAGACTGTATGGTACTTGCAATGGAAGGTGACAATCGCACTTGATCCTTAGTCGTTTGTCATATCATCATCAGCTCAGTCCCTATACTGTCTGCTTAAATCTAAGACTTGGTTAGGAAAGTGGATTTTATTAGTATATTGCGAGAAAGAGGAGGAGAAAAAATTTCCCACGAAGAAACCATAATTACTATCACTTTATGAGCGAACAACAAAAAGAAGGATGATTAGAACTGAACCATGTATTTATGAGCATCTTAATTACCACAAGTTATAAGAACCAACAATTCTCAACATCTTTTACATACTTGCATTTGTAGTTGACAAAATTAAAAAGTTTTTACTTCGGAAAAAAAATCTAAAACGAAGAATACATCATGTTATGTAATCGTGGGACGTGAGACAGACAGGAAAATGTAGAAGCTTCCTATGAAATAGCCCCGGACACAAAAACCAAAGGATGAGTGAACTACAGAGAAGTTCATTTTTATTAGAAATGCATTTCATCAGTTTTAATGAGTAGTTTTTTGTAGTAACAACGAAAAAATGCAAGTGAGGAGATGCAACTTTTTTTTAAATGAATGACTATGCGGTGCAACAGTACTCAGCATTGAAACAGAAAATACTGAAACGTGATTATATCATTGAGAATTACGCCAATTTAAATTAGAATCGCTGTACAATACGCCATAAACGCGTTAAAAACAGAAAGTTATAAAACAATGTACAAAGTGAAGTTACACATTCCGATGCGGAAATGATAAGAATGAAAGGATTAAAAAATGAATTGCTATACTTTAAATAGTAATAAAAAACAACAATGTTCACTTTGACTGCACTGTTTGAGCTGTGCAACACATGCAGTTGAAGTATGCAACTGTGTACCTTAAAGGTCGCTTCAAACTAAACATTTTAGAGTCGGTCCATTTAAGTTTTTAAACGTGATAATAACGGTCACAAAAACAATGGCAGTCTATCAGTGTCATATATATCATTTATTATCTCTCGGACCATTTATGAATTTTATATAACTTTTTACGTACCCTGCTTAATAGCTTAGAAAAAGGAAAGTTTAAAGATTTTAATTTCAGAAAACCTTTAAATAAATTCTGTTGTATTAATCCTTTAGACATTAGAGTTTTTTACTTTACAGTTATTGTTTTTGGTAGCTCGTTGCACTATCGGAAATAACTACATACCTGTAAATTAATAACGACTGATCGAGGGCTAGATCCAAACCCAAAGCAACTCCCGACAGTGACTCATTTTATAGATAGATGAATGAAGTGTTAGGATTAAAAACGAAATGCAAAAATCTATTAAGTTAATAGATTACGTAAAGTCCCGCAATAGTTTTTGACATGACTTGATACATTCTTCGACAAGTACATGCATTTGTTGAGTGAAACATAGTTCACCTGAAGCCAATGGAAATCTTCTTCGTCGTTCTCTGATTCAAATTTAAGGGAGCTTTTAATCATTCATAATAAAGCAAATCACGTAATTATTGATTACTTATATGATTCAGATACAAGCTTATTTTATTTGCCTATCAAAGTTAGTCATGTGAATGTAGTCTTGCTTCAGCAGAGTGTATAATAAAGTTACAAAAACAATGATGACAGTTATGCTTAACTATTTACTACTACATTCTACTTGTTTTTAAGCCTGTTAAAAATATCTATTTTACTGTACTATGCTATTTTCAATTACGAAACAATTGTGTAAAGATAATTATCCATTTCGCAATCGCTGACATTGTTAAAGGCAAACACGAGTCT
>JAANSQ010002735.1:0-11316 GCA_036850885.1 Lepidocyrtinus dapeste
AAGAGATGGATGAATGTGCGTAGACACACTATCTATATAGCTTACATGCCATTTTTGAAGCAGGAACCACAGCGATCTAAAACCTGGAGACTTTTTTTAACTCATGGAGCATTAAAAATAGAAGATAATCGGTCTGTACATATGCGTTAGTTATGGAGCCATGGAGGTCTCCTTATATGAAGGAATGGATGAGGTGAGGTGGAGGTCTTCTTCGAAAAAATTCTGTCTGACTAGAGCCAGAGCTGTCACTTTTCTATTCATTCTTGGTTCGATTGGTTTGGTCAGCGAAACTGTATATCTTGTGATAACATCGTACTCCATACTCCATCATTCTGCTGATATGGGTCTTGCTCGCTGCTCGGGTAACAACAAAGAGGAACAAATAGAACCTCCTACGAAAAATGAGACAGCTCATGCATACATTTGTAACTACTTGAAACTCTTGAAAGTAGCTTTGTAAGAATCGAATGGAATTGAGTTATCAATAGTTTATTTCTTGGGCGGTTTTCAAGTGAGAGTGAAATCCCTAAACAAATTATTTCATTATTATTATGGGACAACAGAGGCAGAAGGAAAGGCTTAAGGCTATAAATCTACTGGAATGGGTTGCTGTGTGGCCTGGTCTACATGCTCTTTCCAGGCCGCATATTTATTGCAGTGAGGGTTTTTCCAAACAAAGGAAATAAATGGGAAGATGGAATGAGATATCGAGAATTAGGACGTAATTTTCTTTCGCATGAGGAAATTGTGCGCTACAGATTAATTTTTTTTATCTAGGGGATTCCGGGATAAGAAAAATTGTTCCTGTACAGATACCATTCCAGAATTTTGATCAACTATAATTTTACAGGCATTGGAATTAAGTGAGCAATAAAACGCGGTAAAAATATAGAAAAAACCTACAGCTGATTGGGTTTTTTCAGCTTGGTCAAAATGGTAATAACTGGTTAAAACCGTATTGTCTATTTCCCACTTAGTATTGATCCTTGTCTAGCTGAATTGCTAAAGATCACTATAGGCGTTCCAATTCAAACACATTTTTGGAAGGTTCCTCCAGTGAGAATAAGATGTACTATGTGTCCTCCTGCCTCCTGCTCCTTACAGATCCTCTAAGGAAATTTGATGACGTAAGTAAGCTTGAGAAAAGGAAACAATATGATAATTTGCGCATGAAATAGGACAGCATTAACTGGAATCTTGGAAGTTGGAACAAGTGCGAATGTTAAGAATGCCATTTTTCCTACCACCAAACCAACTAGAACCTAAGCTTTTTAGCAAATGAGCTCCGTACTTTATCTCTAAACAATGTAATATGTTATTCCATTTTTTCCTCCTGGAAAAATAATGACACCGCTTTTTTGGCGATGGCACCAAAACAAACTTTCCCGAGAGCCTCCCTTCCCGAAAAAAGGTCGAGTCTTAGAGAACGGAGGTTTTTTTCCTCTAAAGCTATTATATCACGACGCTCTAATGTCACCACGTTTTTTCTCTCTTTGTGTATGCCTTTCGCCTCCTTCTCCCAGAGTGAAATATATTAACCCATTTGGGAAAGTTGGTAAAAGGAGGAGGATATATATTCATGTGACATTAACGAGAATGTCTAGCTTTTTGGATGTGAAAAAAACCTTAGCTTCCCTTAGAGCTCCCATCCTCATTCTATTATTCCCGTAGTTTTTTGCACAATGAATATAGGTACGAAATAAATAGTTCACGCAGAACCAAGAAACAGTCACAAGACAAGAGAACGACAAGAGGAAAATGACCTTTTTGCGCAATTCTAAAGCTTGAACCGTGCTTATGCTACTTGGGCTATTTTCCTTAGAAGGTGGCAGTACAATACACAAGCCAAGCCAAAGGGATTATCCAACTCCGGATGAATAAAAATACCAAGAACAAGAAAGACAGTTGGAGTCACAGGTTCAGTTGAAATATTTGAAAGAGACAAAACGACCCAAAACTGCGTGAAGACCAAAACAAAAATGACTTAAAAATTGCTTGACCGTCGTAAACAAAACAATTTAGGCACAGTCGGATCCCTCCCATCTTTGTTGAGTCACCTTCCGACACTTTTTCTATTTAAACTTTTCAAGGAACTACAGTAAATTAACCTTAACAGGATTAAGTCTCAGATCACCCCATTACTTAGACTAAGCTTAGAATCTTCTTCAAGCTCAATTTTTAATTCTTTACCCAACCGCACATAAAAATTCATTAAATTAGGGAAACTTTTAAATTGCTTGTTGGAATTTGAGCGGATTAATGAATGAGCCGAAGTGAAGAAAGTATGCCTGTTTACATTGGCTCCGTTTTCTTGCTAAAGTGCTAATCCCATTTCATTTCAGGATTTTCAACCTCCAAAAGTCCAAAGTAAACTTTTGTTTTGAAGAAATTATGTGATGCTCATCTCATCTCATTTCACCGAGTAAGTGACGTCAGCAAGCAAACGCTAGAAAAAGAGAGCCGTGACATGACAGCCAAGCCAAGCCAGTTTCCTTCTTCTAGCTTTTGGCACGACGTCCATGAAAAATATGTAACCTCGTTAAAACACTTTAGAAGAAAAGTTTCTTGTCGGTCTTTTTGGTTTCTGAAAGGCTAAAGCCGCATGAGCTGGTCGTATTGAAGAATTACTTGGTTTGATGGAACTCTATCAAGATGGCCCGATTAAACAAAATTGTGTCTTATCTTTTCCCAACGGCACTAGCTAAAACCATTTATTTCTTTCGAGAGATAAAAATCGTTAGGAATTGGAACAAACTCAATTTACTTGCATGGCTAAGTGTAATCATCATTGCAGTTTTTCGGTTGGCTTTGAGCCGTTTCAGGTTGTGAGCAATTAGCAAGAAAAAAGTATTTTAGAAGGTTACCCCAAACGTTGGGAACTTGAATGACAGTTAAATACTTATCCATCCTTGTTCACGCGCCATTATAGACATGATGATTATTACGTTCCATTATCCCATATGGCACATGAGACATGACTCCGAGAGAGACTCACGTCTCACTTAAATTTTCTTTTTAGGAAAATGTCGACTCAGCTTTCAAACTGTAATGGGAAAGTAGTCAACTTTGCAAATTTACAAGGTGCCTCCATTCCCATCATGCTGGAGGATATATTTTTTAGAGGCTATCGTAATTTCTTAGAAAATATATGATTGCTCTCCCATTTCCTATTTTTTCCTTTAGGAAAAGTGAAAGTGAAATATGGATGGAACCCTACTCTCTCAGCTGAACTTTGTTTGGGAAGTGTGCTACGCTCGTCTCATCATTTTCTCCAATATTATTTGACACTTTACACACCTTCCATTTCCTCCAAGTAAGTGAATTTGAATTTACTACAGTTGACTAAGAGTCAAAGTGGGAGCGTACTAAAATATAATTTTTTTGAACACGATAAAAGCTTTCTCCAGCTTTTGCAAGCTTTCTCATTCCATATTTCTGCTGCGTCATGCCTAAAACCTAAATCAAACTCTCGTAAATTTGGAGGAAAGAGTGATGATTTAATCCCACCCCTTCCAAGAACTCCATTTTTGTAAGAGATCAGCACATTCTTCAAAAAACAAAGTAGGAAGTAGGTCTCTTCTGACGTCCACGTCCGGAGCTTTTAATTGTTTCAGTAGTACTTTGCTTCAGTGAATTTCATAACTAGCTTAAAAATGACTTCCGGTAATGACAAATCAAAAAAAGGGCGAAAAATAGGATTTTAGATAATGAAATTCTATAAGAAGTCTTTGCGCAATCATGCATCCAAACGTACACGATTTTACACTCGCCTCCCAAATTCAAAAATCAGCCTCCATGTTCCATTTTTTTAGGAAAATTGGCCGAACAAAAGATTTGAATTGAAAGGAAACTCTGTAAAAAGAGTATGCACCTTTTAGGCTTTATTCAAAAAGGAAGGAAATCGTTAGAAAAGTTTTTATTTTATTGGCTTCCTCCCTCCAACCTATTGAAGGATCGAACGTGACAGAAGTGTCCGAGCATGAGCCTAAAGCATCGAAGCATTGAAGCTTTGAAGCTTTGAAGCATTGAAACCTCCAAAAAAAAAGTTTTCAATCAGTAGAAAGTATAGAAAACACTTCATTTTTTCCTAGTTGTGCTTACTAAGCTAAATCGACTGTTCTAAGAAAAAAATCTTGCAAACGAGCACAAGTTCCAGAGTCTAAGTTACGTGGAGTAAAATCATAGGATTGGATATTGGATTGTACGATTCCATCACTGTTTGAGTGAGTGAGCTTGCTTGAAACTTGATATGAGTCTTTTTCGCTCACGACACACACGTCACTCTCCAACTCTCCTCCATTCATCGTATCACGAATTTCACGTAGTCTTAAATCCTCTTTTTTAACTCTCACGGACTATTTGTATTTTCAGTACGAAGCGAAGACTGTTAACACTCCTAGGCTTAACAAGTTTCAGTTTACTCACATTCGCATGTCATGCCATGCATGCAATAGCCAAAAAAAAAACTACTGGAAGTACTGGGTTTTTACCCACTATGGACTCCTCCATGAGCACCTGGATACACACGCATAAACAATTTCCTTTTCTTAGAATCCAGAAGATGAAACCAGAAAAGAATTGCGCAATCAAAGGAATTTACTTGAAAACTCAAACAAAGCATGAAAGTATACGAAAGTGGAACTTTAGGCTAATAAAAAATTGTAAAAAAATCCAACGATTCCTTTACCTTTATCCACAGTCAGGAGGGAAGTTTCGTAGGGGAAGTAGTCCGAATCTACAAATAGAAAATGAGTTTCGTAACTTTACAATTAGAAAAGAATTTTTATCTGGAGATTCCCTTTTTTGGTTTGCTTTGTTCTCATTGCGTCATTCCTGAGCTTAAATACGCCTTGAATTATTTACACTTTAGGGGTTTCAGACTAAAATGCACAATATATTCTTGGAAAAATTACGAAGGCCTTTAGATTCCTTCAGCCATAAAAGTGAAGCAAGGCTCATTCATTCATATTCATACTTTTCAGATGTGCAAATCAGGGGAGAGTCAAAGGCAGTAGGTTTTAATGCTCTTGCTTAATTGCCTGGCCTATAAATTCTCTCCATTTTAAAATTTTTATCACGCTCTCCTCTTCCCTCAATCCTGACCTTATTTCATTAGGCTTTCGTACTTTTTTTTATTATTTTTTCACTTTCTTCCTTTCTTGTATTCGTATAATTTGTGCACACATCCTATGCGAAATAATTGCAATAGGGCTGTGATTTTCTGATTTTTTTCGGGACACATCTGTCGAAACAAATGAAACTATTTAGAACAGGAGGCGACACATCTAAAAGAAAAGTCACGACTGAGAATAATTTGGAGCCGGAAATTTTTTAAATGCTGAAAAAGAGTCTCTGGGAGGCTGACGCTTCTGCTCCTGTTTTTATTTCAGGGATTTTTTTCCTATTGTAAATAATGTGGAGTAACTGTATATTCAGTACTTTCCGCTGATGGCAATTGTCATGTGTCCTTGGCGTAATGGGCGTAATCTAATTAATTTATTGGGCTGCTACAGTCTCTGACAAGATATAAATGAAGAGTGTTTGTCAGTGTCACCGGTGGAATAGGTAGGAGTTACGTAATGCTTAGGGTAGAAGAATGTGATGCAATTTTGACAAGGATATGGACAGCCAGGAGGAATTGTTTTTGGTATGCTACACTATTTTTTTTAGTTTGGAGCCTATTCATGTCAAGTCATAAAACAAATGTCTAGAGCAAATTGACATTTCTGTCCCATTTAAAGACCTTATCATGTCCCATGATTTTCAGAATGAACAAGAGATATGTAAGTTAATGTCTAGCGATTCTTTATCCTGGGCGTAGTTATCCTCCTGAATCTTTTACAGGTGGCACTTTAATCCTAAAGCTAATTTAGACAGACATCCATAAAGAATTATGATATTTTACCTGGAACCGCATTCCCAGTCTTGAGCTCGACACAGAGTAGAACAATAAGGGAAAGTGCAAGAAGAAATGGAGTAGGATGGTGTTGGTGCCGGCGTTGGTTCGTTCGTGACAGGCATTCTGGGGCAAACCACCAACCATAAAATTTTGTCAGAGCCATCATGACTCGGTTGATTCTGTTGCGTCTGGAGAAGGAGAAAAGCTAACGTAGGTACACTGCTAATCCTGGAATGTCTCTTGGTTTCAGGGTACTCTGGAAGGAGTAGTGCGAATGCACTGGTGCAGTTTAGGATTTAAGGAAAGCCTTCACCACATTTTCTTTTTCGCAACGTAGTTCTATAATATTTTCAAGGAATGAGAATGACTAGATCATGGACATAATCATCAAAAGCCGGTCCAACCGTAGTCCATAATAGAAAACGTTCCAGCTCTTGGTGGCCAAGCGTACGTAGAAATCCAGCCTTAAATTCTTAATTGTGATGAAGACAATCCAAGAGAAAAGGATAGGATGACGGAGACATATACCGGAAACCAGCTCGATAGAATTGGCAATATTCAGTAAACTTATAAGAGCTTCTTTTAAGACCATAATAATATAGTTTATACTTTCAAAGTCCAAACGAACAAGTCAACCCTCCCTCCAAAAATATGTTAACATTTGGACTTATACACGACATCATCTTATCTCGAGTTGACTTGACGTGAGCGAAAAAAGCAAGAAGGGAAGGCAGTTTTACTTTATTTTTTCACATCCATTTTTATAGTCATTCTGGAATGAAGTGGAGGAGTATAGCAGAAGTATGTAAAGTATATAGCTAAGCTGGAGCTGTTGCTCCACTAAAGTACATTTACACGTTGGCTTACTCCCTTGGGAGATATCCCATCGGACAATTCCCTTCGCCTCCAATTACACTCACTTTACTTTGGGTTTCAAGTTCTGGACAAAGAACTGCCGGTTTGGAGGAAACAAACTGCACCACTATATCTCCCCAAAGGTTCAAATTCAAGTTGTGAGTTGGGCTCTCCCAGGACCCTTTCACTTTCTCTCTTTTATAGCAAAATAAATCGTTGGCGATTCAAAAAAAAGTCCGTGTCCGTTATAATATCAGTAAGGATGATATATCCTTTGTGTAACCCAAACTTTTATTCTGGATGAACTTGTCTCCAGTGAACAGCACAAAACATCACACACATGCCACCATGGACAATACCTGCCATATCAAATTCTCTCAGTTGCTCAGCCACTCGGAACCAGGGTATTCATTCCTAGGGACAAGGTGAAAATCCGGAGAGACAGTGTAGGGAAATTAGACACTTGGTTGGAATTTGGAAGGTATGACTACAAGGCTACACTTTCTAGATCAAATTTTCTGGGAAAACGAGTCACAGAGAAAGTCAGCTGGCTAGGTTCATTTCCTCTCCTCCTTTTCCTCCTTCTTTCCTTACTTTCTCCAAGAGAGTTCAAGAACTTCTTTTTTTAGCTTTCTACTCCCAAAACCAAACGAATTGAGAAGAGTCCAAAATACACTCCAGCCATTTACTAGGCTTACACTGAAAAGGAGAGTTTGGTTGTGGAGTGTGTATACTCCAAGCAAAAACGGAAGAGAATGTTTTCAAAATCTTTTCCTTCTCNCGGAAGAGAATGTTTTCAAAATCTTTTCCTTCTCTAGGAGTGATGATGATGATGAACCTGAACAGAGTCTACAGAAAAATGTCTCGTCTGAAGAATACACTTTCTCTTTCACTCACTTTTTCACTCCCACCACCATACACTACAGTTAGACTCTTACTCTGATTGAATTTCTTCCAAATCGAAATAGAAAGAGCACGTACGCTTACCCATATCTCAACTGAAATTGCATGGAGGTTTGTTCTCACTCAAAATGAAAAATCTGGAGAAATGAGCCTCTCCAAAACCTTTTTTTGTTTCAGCGTAAAGTATTTATAATTTCAGCTAGGATTTACAGCAAATCTTGAGGACACTTTTGTGGGTAATGACAGGTCCGATCAATTAAACAAAATCAGTAAAATCTTTGTCCAAAAAATAACCGTAATAATATTTCACTTCTGGAGAAGCTTTAGCTGGAAGAAAGCTCAATGAATTTTATTTAGCTTTAAACCAAGTGGAATGCAAAGCTATGGAACATGAGGAACGTGTGAGTAACTCCAAAATTAGAGATGCTTGCCTTCCAGAGCTCCGCTCAAGATTGAAGATGAGTATGTACTGAAGACCCAGAGAAAATGTAGGAGACACAGTGAATCATCATCAAAGGAGCCAAGCCAAAGCAAAGAAAAGCTAAGGCTATGTAGCTATGTAAAGACAGTTCACTTTCTCGGTTTGAAAACACTTGCTCTTGGCCTGGGATGTAGGCTTTCTACACACTGGATGATATGATATGATCCAGATCCAGAAAAAGGGAAGAACAGTTGTACTTTCCTTACTTCACGCACTACACCATTTACTCGAAGCTCTAATTCAAAGACAGGAGGAGATAGCGATCGCACCGAAGTCATTGTAAATTGTAGAAGACGCCTTTGGGGACAGCATCCACTATTTTCACTGTTTTTAGGACTGATTCTATATACTATAGTTTGGAGGAAACTTCCACGATGAAAGTGTGTATTTAACTAGTGTGTAGGCAGAGGCTGAATTGTGAATGCCTCCATTCCTCTATGATCTTACGCAGTGTATATTTTCCCCATAGCTTTCTTCCCGTATCTCCTCCAGTAGCGAAGATGCTATGGTTAGGGGATGATATGATGGAGGCAATGATGATGATACATACAAGTAAAGTAGCTTACACTCTGGAAGCAATGCACAATACAATTCGTTTACTAAAAATGTATCTCCTTCTGGCATAGCTTTCCCGCTGTTTTTCCTGGAGAAAGGAAGCAAATGATGCTTAGACTTTTTCAGACTTCCATTTTCTTCCTTCTTCTGCTGATGCTGTGCGAAGACTGAGGCTGACAGGACTAGAAAAAAAACTTTTCCAAGGTAGGTAAATGAATCTCTCATGCATTACACATTTGCAGGGAGTGCTCCCAGAGTTTATACAACCACTACCACCAACAACTTTAACACATCACATACTCACACTCACAAAATCCAGGAGAGTTCACCCATGCTCCTTTCATTACACCGTAGTTTAAGAATGTAGCACGTACTCTTACTGGAACGTTTCCATGTTGCTATACTTCTTACTTTTCAGCTGCAATGTAGCTAAAAGCCTTACCCTCCTTTAGCTTTACTCACACCACACCACACACACACTCCCTCTTTTCTCCAGTTTTTCTCCTGGAGACAAACTCAACTGTGAAACCAAACCAGGAAAAGAGGAGCCAAAGCCAAGCCACGAGCCTCTTTCTCCAGCAAAGCACATGCTAAGCCATACTGGAAGTTGGATGCTGCTCAAAATCGTTATGTAATGCAGGAAGGAACAAAAGGGAATAAGCTCCTGTTACAACTACAATTTACTCCCGCTCTCTTACAGTTTCTATTTGCAATATTATTTTACTGAATATTTGGCTGTTTTTATTCCTCTCAAGCTCATTTCTTTCTAGGATGATGATACGATGACTTCTCCTATTTTGGAGAGAAAAATAAGCGTAGTGAAAAGTAAAAAATAATACAATGGCTGAAAGTTTCCGAGGGAGAAAAAAAGTTCCTCTATGGAAAAATGCTTTCCCACTTATCCGTGCGTTACGACGATACAACGAACGACACAAGACAGACACAAACTTTGAAAGTTGCTCTAACGGAACTGTGCTGCTAGTGGAGTCCCACTCCCAAATGCAATTGCATCCTATAACCGTTATATTTACTAGAGTTCATTGATATGATGCAGCCACTTTTACACGGAAAACAGACCTTTTTCTTCAACATGAATTGTAAAGCTTCCTCCTTTTTTCTTGATCGTCTTTTGTACTTTGACTGTTTGGGTCTGCCTATATCTTTTAAAATATACAGCTACTTTTTAGTAGTTGGAATAAAACGTTTACCTAACCTATCGCATGAACTTTAAATTTTGCACGCTTAAAATTTGCTTCGATTGTCATTACCTTCGAGCTATATATTACCTTAATAATTATAGCCCCATGGATAGTTACATTGATTCATTGGGGGCGTTAAAGTTTTCAGTGGACAATAAAAAATTTACTTAATTCTTTTCCAAAGTTTCACCTTGAGTACTTAGCTTATCCTCTCTTCGAATTTATTTCTTGGCACTCATCATCCTTTTATATTTCTCATTTTGCTCTTTTCTAACCGTCAAAAGTGGCTAAGCTAGAGCTTCCTTATAATCTATAATATATTTTGTAGACTCTACTTGCAAGTCAACTTTGGTTGTGTGCATTTCTGCTCGAGTTGTTTCTTCTGGCAGGAGAGATTCGTTAGCCAACTTGCAGTCGCACTCTGTAAGTCGACAGTGGAAGAATGAGTTTGGTCTGAGCGAAACTAACCTTATTCCTCATTTAGGATTCCAATAATCCACTTGATTTTTTTGTCAGGAAATTTAAGAGTTCTCTTCGGAGAGATAGATCTGAACATGTGTTTTTTTTTCAGAGTTTACTCCATTCAATAGTAAATATACGAAGAATGTAGGGAGATGTAGAAAAAGTTAAGCGCTTCCGCTCTGTGCCATGAATGGAACAAGAACTAGACGAAGAGGCTCAAGTTTTAAAGGAGGGAGGGACCAGGAGAGAAGATTCAATTCATTGTCAGGAAATTTAAGAGTTCTCTTCGGAGAGATAGATCTGAACATGTGTCGATTTTTCAGAGTTTACTCCATTCAATAGTAAATATACGAAGAATATAGGGAGATGTAGACAAAGTTAAGCGCTTCCGCTTTGTACCATGAATGGAACAAGAATTCCTAGAGGAAGAGGCTCAAGTTTTAAAGGAGGGAGGGACCAGGAGAGAAGATTCAATTCATATTTCCTTTCGCTCTGATAGTTTTTCAGAGGAAAATACTATACTCTAGGTAATCTAGGTCTTTCTCATTTTCTTTCCGGTTCAATCTGACGTATTCTTCTGGCTGATGCTTGTGATCAGACTACATTCTTATTTTTAGCTGGGTTAACGACTAACAGCCAATGTAAAAAAGTGAGTTGGGAAGAGTGACTTGTCGATTTTCGATTCAAACCACATGTTCTCAGAATGAAATTTGGAGGAGGTTTCCAACTATTCCTCAACATGATCATTATCATCACAAGAAAATGATCTTGGTTTCTTGCATTTTTGGGGAAATCAGAGCAGAAAAAAGATGAGATGATGGTGGCACATCATCATCCTCATCCATCGCCATCTTATCGTCTTCATCATCATGTCATATATCTTGTTCCTTCATGTCCTAGAGTAACGGTAACAGTTGTAGTAATGAAATTGCCTATTTGACATTTGAAGAGAGTCTTATATA
>JAANSQ010002736.1:0-11312 GCA_036850885.1 Lepidocyrtinus dapeste
ACAACGTTAAAATAACATTGTGAAATTAACGTTACTTCAACGAAAAATTTCTATCTGGGACATTCTTGAAATCCCAGACTCCCATATACCAAGTTTTAAATCAATCGGTTTAAGCTTCGAGACTTATGGCGCGAACGGACTGACAGACAGACGGACATATAGAAATATAAATCAATACTTGAGCCGTGAAAGCTCAGCTACGTGATAAGGACAAAGTAAACATTACCTTTGGCTTTAGGCTATTATTGCAAATATAAGGTAAAGAGCGGAACTAACGTAGAGACAAAGAGGAAATTCATCTAGAAAATTGAAAAACTGTATATGAAAATTGATTTACTTACACATATTTCAAGAGTAAATGAATAAATTTTGAAAGATTTTAATTTACTTCCTTAAGTATTTGAGATGATGAGAAACCTTGCAAAATTATCGATATTTCTGTTTTTATTTTCAAACCCCAAAAATTATGAAAAGTTTTAAACAATCAATTAGTGTGTCAAATGCCAATCATGGGATTACTATTTTCCTATTAATTTATAGGACGAGTTTAGCTAAACGAAGGAATTTATTTTACGGTACAAGGACAAAGGTCATCTTATAATGATGTATTAGATCGTCCACGCGAACTTTATAGTTTAACTCTCAATAAAATTCCATTTTATGCAATAACATGATTAATGATCCAACCTAGAGAAAGTAGAATGTGACATGCGCTTTTCCTCCATTTTCCCAGTTTCCAGCGACACCTCCTTTTTAAAGGAAGGTGGGTGCGTAGTATTTCACTTTTATAATGTGAATATTCAGGGATACACGGATAGATAACCCTTTAGACTAGAGATATTATGATGGAGGAGACAAGTGATTGATGAAAAATGGTTGATGTATAGACACTCATGGTTTTCTCGATTCCATTAATATGGAAAGTGACTTTGTGTTAGATGGTAGAAAAATTAAGGACTTTTTATGATATGTTCAGGTCAATTTATCATTTTTCGTGGATCCCTAGTTTCCATTTTCGATGAGGATATTTAATAATAATAATTCTTCAATGAAGCTAATTTTAGAGGATAGCAAAATGTTCAGGATTTAACTTACTTGGACAAACATTTTCAGCGTCTGAAGAGTACTCAGAAGTGCTGGGAGTTAAGGGAACGGACGTGTTATTTTCTGTATTTCGTATAATAAGTGTACTCGCCCCCGATCCATGTTGCATTATCACGTTGGTGTTAGGAACAACATGCGGACTACTCGTAGTGGTCCCATTAGTGAGATGGTGGTACACTGGATGTTGTTCCGGAGGAGGAGACAAAGACACAGAGTGTCCATGATGAATTATTGAATGGAAAGGTTGACTGGGAACAAGCTGTGTGAAATGACCGCTAATATTGCTATTTCCTGTAGGTAGCTGTGTCGATCCATCTATGGAAATCCCGGAGGATCCTGGTACGATCTCAACTAGCTCACCTTCAACTTCTGCGTAGGTTCTACATCCACTGCCATTGATACTACCAGTGATTTGATTAGGATTTATTTTGAGGATGGAAGTATTGCTTGATGAATTTATGTGTCTACTCGATCCACCACAGTCACCACCGTTGGGACTAGGGGAAATGACCACTTTCGCTGTTGCAGCAGAGGGACCAGTGACCTGGTGGAAGTGTAGAGAAATACAACTCCCATTGCTGTTATTACCGTAGAGAAGATGACTAGAGTTGTGATTTGGCGTGCTCGGTGGTGTGATTAGTGGAATCCCGTTGGTAGCATTCGCAGCGGTAACAGTGAAAGTAGTAGGGGGTGTGGAAGCTGCTGGCACTTGAACGACTACTGGTACTGGAATAGCTTTTGGTCTGGGTGGAAGAGACCTAAATTTACAATGTAAGGAAATTTAGGGCACAATTTTACAGTTATTTAAGCCTTTAAGGTAAAAAAATTGCTTGCATAAAAGGTAGTCTGAGAAATGGAAAATAATAATAAAAATAACATGCATCAGTTAATTCGTATACCTCGAGAGTTCAAGCAAATCATGAGCTATCTCGTTCTCCTCGGGGGTTCTTATTCGGAAGATTGGGATCCCACCGTCATGGCTTGAAATCTCTGTTTTCACCTCCATCCTATTGCTTTCGGTTTGTCGAGGCTCGCCGCACTCTTGGGATGACGGAATGTACATTTGATGGTAGCCATCTATGTGTTAACAGAATAAAGTTCACAAATTAGTTTGGCCTTTTACCAAATGCAAAATAGATGAAAAATAGCAGCAAAAATAGCGCATTTTAATGAAAATGTGTCAGTTGGAATTTATTCTAAAGCTTTCAATTTAGATTGTAAATTTTCACATTGTGTGTGGGTGTGCCATATTGATTACAAAGTATCCAAAGAGGGTAACCTTTAGCTCGCATACTTCGTGACATGGTTTATTTCGAATAAATGAAAAAGCACGTTTGGCTTTAAGTCTACTTAAGTAATAAAACGTCTTGATTGTCTTCGTCAGGATTGACTAGAGATCCAAGATCCATTCATTATTCAGCAAGTTTAAGGAAAGCTTGTACTACTTTGCATACCAAGCGTATATACTTCTAACGGCTCTGATGAACGATATCGCTGGAGGATTCCAAAAATACATATATGCTGTTTAAAAAATTTGCTTTCACTCTTTCTCCAAATAACGAATCAACTCACAACTTAAACTTACTGAATATTCGTAGATTTAACATTGGCACGAAGACAAACAGTTCATTTTAAGCAATAGATATTCATTTTATTCCTTCCACAACACCACAATTTTTGATTGAGGGGTTCATGAAAATTTCAAAGATTTTAACTTTCTTCGAGAAAGTATATTACTGTATTGCCTTTGTTTCAAAAGTTCTCGGTAAAAACACAAAAGCAATTTCATTCTTTTGACAGAAAATGATGAAATTGTTTTTTTCATCTATGAATTCGAATTCATTTTATTCAAATCATTCAACTCCAATACCAAAATTACAATACTAATTCCCCCACAGGAAATACATACCGTGGATAACAACCTTCACATTTGCCTCCATATCAACCTATTTATCCATAGGGTTTATCTTACGTGAATTCCAACACTTTAACCAAGATCCCCATATCAGCTCAGTGGGATACTTACAAATTACACGTTACAGTTACAAATCCGTTTCCTCTATCGTTTTTTCCAACCTCCAACTACTTTCAAGGATCCTATCTAGTATATCTTATAAAATTATTGTAAAGTTTGAGACACAACTATGTACTTTCTTTTTCCGGGTAAGAAAGAGAAACTAATGAAACCGTATAAAGAATTATGGCTCCTTTGCGTAATTTCCTTTCTTATTTTTTCCTCTTTTTGTCACCTGCAATGCTACAAAGGGAAGTAGCCTAGGCAGTTTGGGATGCCTGCCACTCATGCATACCAGAAGAAAATGAATTTCCTTGGCGTGCATTTTTTACTTGATCTAAGGCACGTAGCCAGTATTTCTAGGCTGAGAAGGAAAGAGAAAAAAAATGAGAGAAATGCGTCATTTTTCCAAACAGTAGTTAGGCGTGTGTACGTGATTTGAGGAGTTATTCCGAAACGTTTACAATCCTTATTAAAGCATTTTTTCTTGCCTTTTCCTACCCAAAAAGAAGTGTCACATAGACTTTAGAAATTTCCTTTGAAAGCTTCAACTCCAACGACTCCAACGAATCCTACGAATTTCCTTCCCTCGTGTAAGTCTCAGATTGGGACGGAGGATCGGAGAGAATCTTTTCACGTGTATTTACGTATGCAGAAGGGCACTTCATGGACATGATTCAAACGAGATTTAGCTGAAAAGACAAATTTTTCATCTTGATCCTTTCAAATGATTGTAAGGATGAAAACATTGTGATACACAAGGAGCACCGCGGTTAGTGATGCCCTTTAAAATAAATGAATTCAAGATGCCGTAAGCGCTGTCAGGTTCCTCCTTGATTTGGGGATTGTGTCTAGCGCTAGTTGAAAACAACCTGTGCAATTTTTCATCCTGAAACTCTGAAATCTTCTAGGGGAAATGTAAGACAAGGATAGAAACACTGCGTACATTTTGCATCTCGCTTAATCTACTTTTAAGCATTCAATTTAAGGCAAAATGAAAGCTGGAGGTATTTAAGTTCTAGGGATATTTTGAATTCCCTTAAAAACCCTATGGAGCGAAAATATATGAAAAAGTACGGAAGTAATAAGAGATGCTTCTCGAAATATTCACAGTATCAAATGTACATATTACGAATTCCTCATCAATTCCTCCCGCTTTGGCTTTCTTTTTGATGGCTCTCAAAGAACCCTATCATATTCTGTATTCGATCAACGCCCACGTAAGCTTAGTTTGATTCATTAGAATCAGCGAAATCAGCAAAATCAATGAAAGACCTTGTAAAAATTCCGGTGATTTTATACCAAACCTAATAAATAATTTTAAATGCTACAGCTTTAATTTAAAATTCTGAAAAGGCTTCATTTTTATCGGTAGAAAATTTAGATCGGTGTGCGCTTGAAATATTTATTTTATGAAAACTGAAGATATGATCCGGTGGAACTTCCCCTTTCCGTTAAGATCTTCTGATCTGTCTGAATATCTGAAATTTTTCTTCGAAAATACGGTTTTCCACTTTAGCCAGCCTTCAAATGTCCTTAAGCTTCTTGGAAAAAAGCATGACGGATTATTCCTAGAAAATTTAATTTTGTTCGAAAACATGAAATCAGAAGACTTCTTAAAGCAGGACAAGATTTAATTTAAACTGTCCAATTCAAAATGACCTTTATTCAAGAGCTGCAATTTTCAATTTACTCCATTTTTCTTTATCTTTTGAATTTTCATGTGTACCCTTTGAACTCAAGTACACATCCAGAGTGAAAGCACTTATGACGTGGAAAAAATTATCTAAAATATTTTTACACTCCATTTAACTACAATGGTCAAGAATAACCGTATTTTTCTTCAGTTTAATCTCTTTCCAGCATTCAGATTGCATAAAACCGGATAAAAACAGTATCATTTCATGCTTGCGGCTTTTTTCCTTTTTAAAGTCCAGTAAAAGCCACTGCACTTGAAGTTCCAACTGCTAACGGGATAAACAAATGCAGAAAAAAATGTAAGCAAAGTATTTTACCATTTTACGCTTTATAGTATCCAGTTACACAACTAAACTTCAAACTAGGAGGTACATTGCACAAGGGAAGTTCAAAGAATGACGAAAGTTGAAAGACTCAAAAAGGGTTTACAGTTTAAATACTTGAGCTCTCTATTTTATCAACCTGAAACTGAGATGCTTTCCCATACAAAAAACCTTATCGAACTTTAGCTTTCGGAATGTGTTTACTTGTTTACCATTCGTTTCCACTAAACTTNTTTTTGTTATGAGAGTACCTTCCCCCATATCCATTTGAACACAAGTCAATAGTTGAAAATTGAGGCGAAGAGCAAAAAAGCAGTCAACATCGAGACTAGAAGCATTCATCACAAAGCAATATTGGACATGACCCTCGTAAATCTACCGGATCAAGTTTATAAATCGTGTTGTGCTGTTCGTTCCAAATGTGTTATTACGGTTATACCAACACAAATACCTACAGAACAAACCCGATAAGCCCAGATCATATTGTATTTTTTTTATTCTTTAGAGTAATGCGCACCACTTTCCTTATTTACGCTTTCTACTTTTTTACAGAGATCTTACTACTTTCACTCAAACCGTGGTTTTTTCTGAAGGAAGTCATTTTTTACTCCGCTTCGCATCATGCCACATTCAATATGTACCAAAGCCCTATAAATATCGGGATATCGGTTGTTAGTGGCCTTGTGAGTGACTAGCTCGGTAAAAAAATTAGATCTGGGGAAAATAAAACCTTTCCGTAAGAAATGTGTTCCTTCTTCCTGCTAAACATTTATATGACATCTGTGCAATAAAAAAGCTACATTTTAAGCTACGGTCATCATCTCCAATTTTTCCCAACCCTTATGGCTTATGACTTTTTAAATAAAGAAGAGCACTCAAGAAGAACCGCACACGTATCGAATTATGACGAAGGGTTTAAGACACCAACTGTTTTCTCCAACGTACCGAAGGATTCTACCCTAGAATGCCTTCCCGTTAGATATTTTGATGAAACGTTAAAAACAGATATTTCTAAAATGTTCTCTAAAAATAGTGCTTAACTAAGATAAGATCGGGTTGTAAAAACTATTAGAATTTTTTTTCTCTAGAGTCACATGTTAAGTGTAAGGTATGTACGGAAGTATTGAATTACATGTTTCCAGCCTCCTATCAAAACCGAGAGGATATACTACTCCAATGTGAGACCTTTGTGATTGGACATTGTATATCATTCTTTGACATTACGCTTTGCCTCTTTCCGTTCCTCATTTCTTGTATCGATATTGCCTGTCAGTTACTGCTGGTCTGTTTCAATTCCAATATTTCCAATTTCTTTCAGGCAAAAACTAGCAAAACTCCCAACCGGATTTTTACTTCGGGTACGGGTTTGAAAAGCACTTGAGTTATTCTTTTTCCACGTTGCTCTTCACTTCAGATGATAAAGGAAAATGACACCGAGTAAAAGACAAGAAATCACAAGCTGCTGCCAAAAAACTTTTTGGCTATTGCTGATGTCATCATAAGAGTAGCTGTTACCCCCATAGAAACTCAGATCTTGGGATTATTACTATCATTCAAGCACGAAAAAAACCAATGTTATCCCTTACACTTCTTGGGATACACCGACACACGGTGTGCCAGGGTTGCCTTGATGTGTAAAAAAAGCGTAAAATTCAAAGAGACAAGAAGAATTACATCCAGTCAGTTTTCCTCTCCTGAAGGCTCAACTGAGGTTACACGAAATTGATGGCATTTTTTTCTTTCCCTACATGGTACACTTTCCCTGGCAGACATTAATGAAAAATTGTATATGAGCTGACATACGAAACAACATGATTCATATCACCCCATCATACCTTTATCTTAAACGCGGGAACTTTTTAATCCTGTGCGATGCACTTGGGTGCCCTAAACGCTCGTAGGTACGGAGGGTAAAGCAAATCAAGAAAATCAAGATTTGTTTTTTTTACTAGAATTCCTGAAAAAAATTGCTTAAATACGGAATGCAGGGTAACGTGATGCAACAACGTTCAAACGGCTCTTGTAACCTTAGCCTAGTTGAATAGCCACTTTTGTGGAATGTGTACGCTCTATTTTAGCATTTGCATAGTGATCATTGCCACTTAAAGCTTATCATTCCACCAAAGAAAAACTCCAAAGGGTTGGTTTACGCTTACACTAACTTTCACCATTACTTTCTCCAACACAAACGCACAAAACAAGCTTGCATGATTATGTTATGGCTAACCAAGTCCAATTTACATTTTCCTTTTTACTTTGTACACTTTAGCTCCCACCCTGAAATTGATTCCAAGCCAAGTTTTCAACCAATATCGTTTTCTATAACTTCTGACATATACAAACCTGGAAGTCGTTGAGGTTGCCGTTGCTTGGATAGTTGGATTGAAAAAAGGTAAAAAAAATTGAAGTTTTTGTAGAGAGTAAATTCTCTCCACTCCTTTTTCAAAGGTACTTTTTATACACATTTTTTGTGTTCCGCGCGGGTGAAGTGTGTAGTTCAATCCATTAGGTTCAAGGACTTTTTTTCATACATGTCAGCCACTTGAATGAAGATAGAGAGGTGTTAGGTTGGTTTTGCTTAAACTGATGTGTAATGCCAGAAAACGAAGATGGGCTTTTTTTCTACCAAGAAAGACTCAACTTGATTTATGTCGGAACATGATGTGGATTCCAACTTTTGCAGAAAGTCCCTTCATGCTATGTGAACACATGAATGTATTATAAAAGGGAGATACACACGAATGAAAGGGTAAAAAAAATATTTTATTCTACGATTATAATTCAGCAGCATGTCGCATTTTTAGCTTATCTCTGCCAAAAATCCTACAGTTTCCAACTTTTTTTCGAACTTTTTATGCACTATTACAAACCGCCTAGTATAATCAATAAGAGTAGCTTTTATGCTTCGTGCATTATGCAAACTTGAATGGAGGCAGGTATAAAAAAAAAGGTAGCAGTATACATTTTTGGTCCTTCGAATACTGTTACCAATCTCCCCATCCAGTCTGTAGCCGAAACTACTATGGTCTTATGCTTAGCTATTGGGCAATTTTTTGTAATTTTTATTGCGCGAGTAATAAGAAAATTCGTAACTTTGTAGTTATAAGTTATGTCCATAGATGGCGTTCGTCCTGGAGCGGGGGGTATACTAGTACATTTATATAAGCGTTATTGTCACTGTAGTTACGCTAAATATCGGTAATTTTCCACATTAGTATGCCATTATTATTATATTACCATTCAGTTTTCTCATTTTGGAGAGAAAATGTCGATTTAAATGGGCTCCACTAGCTTAGAACAAAACAGAAAAATACCCACGCACCCACTCCATAAGTTTGGTCGAAAGCTACAGAAAAATCAGAAACTACGTAATAATTACTCTCATCTTTATTATTAGCTACTCCAGACTGAAACATTCTGGTTAATGGATATCTACTTCAAATTCCGAGGCCAGTTATTACACGGGATATAAAGTGTATACTTTTTCCATGCATTAAGCCCTCCATAACTCCATAAAAATCGCGTGCTTCCAGGAAATATTAAAAAACACCGTGACTGACCTAATTACACTAGCTCCTTAAATAAACACTCACATACTCTCAAACGGATCATGCAACAGTTATTTGGAGTTGATGGTAGTGAAAACTCGTTGTACAAAACGTGCTTTTCTCTTTCACTTCAACATTTTGTTTTTCTTCCATTTTGATTTTTACAAAAAGCATCTACCCGCATCAAGTGTTTAACATCCTCATGCTCCATGTTTTTCCACGCATGCCTTGGAATACTCTTCCTCCTCAAAATTACCATTTACAATGTAAACAGCTTAAATAAATACTTTCTAGCAACTACTTGTAGGAATGACGGTAAAAATCTAGAAAAAAATTTCACTTTTTATTCATAAAACTTTCACAAAATCCTAAAATGTAAAATGAACCAATAAATGCTTTCTGATGTAAACACTCTAGAATTCGCTCGAATCTAGGCTTTCACTTACCATATTTTTGCATCCCATACATAAATACCACTACATAATAATGCTTAACATGAGCATTTTACACTTGACTGAGCAATCCTCCAGTGGAGGAAAATCAGGAGTGTTTATCCATATAAGAAGTTGGTAGGGGAACCTCCAGCTATTTTGACATGCTAGCAGAAACTAATCCATCATGTAGCCAAGGTGTACTCCTCTAATGATAAGTTGGCAAGTTCCATTTGATACTGAAGAGATTATGTAGAAGCCTAGAGTTCTAAAGTTCTAGAGTCTACAGTCCTTTGAGTTGAACGGCTTTGACTTTTAATCCATACTATGAAATATGAAAATCAACAAGCGTTCCTCCATCAAGTACCTCGTTAAAAAATGTTTGCGAAGTAAGCTCTACTGAAGCGAAAGAGCAACCTGTGGCTAAATGTAGCTTGTTATTCAAGCTACATTAGTAGTAAAGCATTGGCATGTATGATTTTCTAAAGGGTTTTTGACAAGTTGCTCTACCCACGAACATGCATACAGTAGCTATGGCTCTATGGGTGGAGCAATAAGCTTCCGGGGAACGATCAATATAAGATTTTTTTCTGGTAAGGAAAATAAATGAAATCTGGGAAAATGTTGATCCTTTCAAAATGATAATTATAAATATAACTCAAGCTCATACTCTCACAGCAAATGTGATATCGGAGGGAAATATTAAGAAAGTTGTGGTAATAGTAATCAATGTGAGGCTAGCAGTAATGGGAGAAGGACAAGCAAAAAATTACTCTGGGTATATATTTTATTATCCAATCTGTCTTTGTCTACTATCAAAATGCCAATCAAAATCAACAATAAATAACCCAGAAATGAGGCTATTTCGGTAAATGGTCTGAGTTGAGTGTATGAGTGAAAGAGGGAAAACCCCAATAAATGGCAAAGAAGATTTTCTCCAACCAAACCACATGACATTGGGACGTCGGTCAAGTGGTCAGTTTTCTCATTGAAGCCCATAGAAACACTTTCGTTCGTTCCAACCGCTGAAAGTAGCTATTATTATTGAGTAAAGAGAGATTTTTTTCTTGGTGAGTCTCCTTAATCCGTTTAGTAGCAAAAAGGAAAAAAAAAACTTGAAAAAGGAAAAAAGAAATTGGTGGAGTAATGTAAGACGATATTATGACATATAAAAGATTCTTAATCGAAACAAGTGTGAAGTGGCAAGAACTTTAAAGGTTGCTACACAATAATGATGAGTATGTTATATGTTTCCTCCAAGACCCAGTAGAAAATTGCCTACAGTTATATGTCCCTACGTTAGCCTCCTCTGTTTTAGTAAATAGCGCAATTTTGTGGCTTTCTCCTGAAATAATGCCCTTTAGAGATGATATCGTAGACTGACAAATGCAATCCTACAGAGTACACTCTTTCATTATGTTATGGTAGGGGAATTCATAAGCCTTCTTTCACTCACACCCTTTCCCTGATTAAAGTTTCCATGATGTTGAGACTTTATGTTGGGATTTGTACGCTACTTTTCATTGACAATGGAAGACCCTACTAAACCTACTAAACCTAAAACTTTTTATAGACATCTACAGTTACACATATGCATATACACACCATCTGGTATTTTCCTTCTTAATTCTATTCTTTCTCTTACACTTTCTTTCCGCTAGTGAAAAGTGAAAGCTTTAGAAAGTCCTAGTCTTTTTATAAGGTTTCATTCACCGAAATACTTCTTGGCTGATGTTAAGGCCAACCAAGTCATAACTCTGACTAGCTCAATCATACAAGTGTGTGTAGTGTGTAGCTTTGACTTTCTAAGGAAAATGCTACATAAAGAGAAAGTCTAATGTAATCAGTTGTGTCTTCATCAGATATAAAAGGAAAATTCTTCTCATCAACTTCAAAACATGCCTGAGAATGTCTCTCTCTGGACGTCTCATTTTCATTTATTAAATGGCTACCAGGGACGGACCCTAGATAATAAAATGATTAATCTCTGGGTAATCACTAAATTTCGTAGGTTTTGGCCAAATTGGCTAACGACTCTACACTAGTTGATTACCTTTAAGTTAAAATTTATTTTCTCTAGAGTAAACTCCTCATTAAAACCAACATTTACGCTTGAGTTTTTGATATTTTGATGAGACGGATTCTTCTGAAAAGTTTCTTTCACAATGAGATAAATTTAATATAGAATTATAGC
>JAANSQ010002737.1:0-11310 GCA_036850885.1 Lepidocyrtinus dapeste
TATTGCCATGTCTTTATAGAAAATTAAATTCTCGTTATCCAGTTGGTATGTGGGGGATACTGTTTACATAAACAACTTTTTATTGAAGATTGTATATCGATA
Source organism: Lepidocyrtinus dapeste (assembly GCA_036850885.1). Taxonomy (NCBI): domain Eukaryota; kingdom Metazoa; phylum Arthropoda; class Collembola; order Entomobryomorpha; family Entomobryidae; genus Lepidocyrtinus; species Lepidocyrtinus dapeste. The sequence continues at coordinate 103 of JAANSQ010002737.1, forward strand.
ATTTGCATTGATTTAAGAGCCAGGAAGATATAATATAAACTGTAACCGTAAGATTTAGGTTTCATGTCTCTTTGCCAAGGACCAACTCACCAACTACCAAGATTTTATGGGTTTTTGCCAATATAAACTTGTACAGTCAGGTAGTTTAGTTTTAATAAAAACAAATTCTTTGGCAAGGATTTGTACTCAAATCAGATCCGAGAAGGAAGAACTACAGATAGAAAGGTAGCATTCAAATAGGAACACGGATTTAATATTATGTCTGTTTTATAAAATCAGTAAATGCTGTCCCTCTAAACTCTGCTGCGCAAATCAAATCGACATAATTTACATTTACATTATCTTTTTAAAGATACATACATAATCTATTTTGGGAAATTATTTTTCTCCAACGTGTTTAAGCGCTTTGGGTTAAGGCAGTCGTGCTTGCACTGAAGTTTGGAATAAATAACTTTAAAGAAAACTAGTAAAGAGTTACGGTTAAGTAAAAGAAATGTTTTATAAACTTCTACACATACGCTATATATTTTAGTTTAATGCAGTCGATTTTTCTAGGAAACCCACGAGACAATTTCGTTTAGAGTATTAAATGGAGAAAACACAGCAAATCAAACTGTATGTAATGCATGTATTTTCTTTGCGGTGATGGTACACCAGTAAATCCTCTTTCAATCAAGAGCCATTGCCAAAGCAATCCGATTTTTGAGTGAAACGGGAAAGTGAAGTGTTCCAGACGCTATGCAAATAAACAGAAGCTTAAACTATTCATGCTATAGGACATATCAAGTCAGTTCGGTTTTTTAATATTGAAGGAGAAAACCAATCTCCTTTCAAATTCTCTTTCATGTTTACGGCATAAAGAAAAGCAAGACGTGGAATGTTCGACCCTAGTCAACTTAAATCCTAATATATTTGTCAAGGCCGAGAGAAAAGAAAATTTAATCCTAAAAGTAAATAAAATTGCATTTATTTGGTTTGAAACATAAAGCTTCAAACTCTACAGTCATGCATAATTCAATTCGCAAAAGTTAGCAAACCTAGGTTGACATCAATCATGATAACTAAACTATTAAGTTATTTAAATGAGATGCCAATATGCAATTTATCTTCCAGATTTACTAGTGTTCCAGATTTTTTTTGCGAATTATAGCCCAAGAGTTAGTGTCAGCAGAATGATCATAGGATCGGTCAATTTTAGCATCAAACACGGTGCACTAAGTGGCTTAAGTAATCTATTAGTTAATCATTTGTTCTTCAGAATGACATAGAAACTTAAATCGACTCAAATAAATTGTTCACATATAAATATTTTGTGGGTTTCGAACTACTTACGTTGTTTTCATCAAATACGCGAAACACAAGAGACGCAAACGCGGAAGGATCACCTGAAAATATTCATGTGCTTCAGAACGGGCTCGATTGAATCGTAACTATAAATGCCTATAATTTTTACTAATAAAATTATCACATGATGAAACAATAATTAAGTCATCTGCAAAAGAACATGCATCTACCATCTACTTGTAAGTCTTGGAGTAAAAAAAACAAACATTTTGTTTGGAAATAGAAATGAACTTGATTCTTCTCTCCTCTTAAGAATTAAAAAACACCTGAATTCTAAATTCACCTGGCAAAAGAATCTATATTAATAATAGCCACATGAAATATCATATTAGCCCGTTCTGAAGCGCAATCTTGCCTTGAGGGAAGAATTGTTTGTAGATCCGAATGAAACCCTGTAAACATCAAAACGAAAAAACTATTAGGTATCAACAGACTTAAACAGCTATTTATGTTACAGTTTATCTCCAAATTTAACACATAAAAAGTTTTAATCTCTTTAAATTTAACAGAAAATATGGTTTGAAATAGAATTGAAAAGCATTTTAAATAAACTAGTAAAAGTATACGAACAATGAGATAAAATAAACTAAAGATGTCGTTTTTTGATAAAAAAGACAGGCACACTTTCCAATGCAGTAATTTTTACGCAACCTTCTGCTCCCGAACTAAAATTCTCATCACATTCTTTTTTTTACAAAAAAAGGGAAAATCTTGTACGGAGCAAAGGGCCAGAAATGAATGGATAGATACAAATCCAATCATTTCGACCCGCTCCATAGACTGTTAAGGTTGCTGTGTCTTCATCTCGGTGTATTCTAAGCTAGATACATTCTCATTTCTAGCTACAGATCACCTAATAAGGTTAATGGATCTTTATTTGAGATCACAAATAAAGACATAAGTCCCTTATGGACTTTCTCTTGTCTGTCTTTTCACTCTTTTTCGCTCATGAGCTAACTCAATCTAAGCAGATGCTCCCTCCCTTTCCTGTGTAAAAACCAAGGGAGAAAAGAAAAGCTGAATCTCTGAATAACGTTTTGGACTCGGACTCAACTTTTCCTGTCTTTTTTATACTTTCCCTTTACAAAACTCTCAACTTATTTTAGAACAACTTTGAGAAAAAGATTAGCAGTTAACAATGAAATTCAAACTGTAAAGATACATTTGCTGGTATACATTTTTAGTTCTTTAAGACCTATAAGAACGTTGAGAATTTAATGGATTACTTTATGAGATTCTATAATTTTAACAATATCGCTATAAACTCCAAATGACTGAGATAACTAAAGAAAAAGTTTCCATTTTATGGTAAAGAGGTTTTTATTGTGGAAGAAAACGATTAAAAAGAAACTTACCTGTTCGGTTAATAGTCCATTGGGACAATCTTTCAGAAAGCCTTTGTGCCTGAAAGAGAAACGAAGAACAGATGTAGAAACACTTCTACTGGATTATTAAGCTACATGTATTCATCCCAGCATGTCTCTGTTTATCTTGATGCAAAAGATCCATTATTACTTAGGATAAGACTTTAATGGCACTTGCTCGAGATACATCAACTGATGAATTAGCTACTAGAGTAAAATTAAGACAATGAAAGCTTTCTCGAGACTAGCAAAAATCCCGCTTTTATGGTTCCTTTAAAAGAATACTTTAGTGATTTTCTAACTACCATTACCATCTTCATTACCAGTTCATCTTACTACAATTTTATGCCGAGTTCTTTGTGTCGAATACTGTTCCAGGGTAATTTAAGAGCATAAGGGATGAATAATGTTGCAACTTTTGATTGCAATTCAAGACTCATAACTTTCAAAATATGCTAACGTAAAGAATGTAGAATGCAAAGAGAAATTAATTTTGCTTGAGTAATTTTTATGTTCTTACCATTGTCGAATCTCCTTTTCTGTAACTGTAGAAAGTAGATTACCATAGTGTCCACAAGTAGACGCAGCAAAATCATCATGCAAAATAATCATTTATGTTATAAAATTCTACTCATTTGTCCTCCTTTCTCAGATGATTTAATGTAATGTTGTAGCATGTTCCCGTTTAAAACGCACTTTAGTATTTATATAACAGTAACTGCCCTATTTGTTTGCAAAATTCATACATGAGTAACCATATACACGCATGACACATTACCAGAAGTCAAGCGAAGGACATTTATGTGCACCATATTCCCCTTAGCGAAATTGAAAATAATCATGAAAAAAATCATATTACACTACCGCTAAAAGGACTAGTTTATAGGTTCTGTTGGCTGCATATTTAGATCATACGTTATTATGTCATTATAAAAAATGCTATATAATGTGTGTGCCATAAACATAAATCATCATCATCCGATGAGACACACACGACATAATTCCTAAATCTCTGTATTGATCTTGTCCTGTTTCAGTCTCAGCACTTTCATCCTTATTATATGCCAATGCAACTTTGGCAATTTTCCAGTCCAATATACTTTTCCCTGAAAGGAGAAATGAACCAAAGCTTTTACTCAACGAAATTCGAATGCACTACCCACATATTTTCTCTTTTTTTCTTTGATCGAAATGATTACGCTTCGTGTACTCTTGATCACGAAAAGTGATAGAATGCTTATAATGTGTGTCATCAAAACACTGAGAAAGTGAAACAGTGAAAGTGAACATACACTTCTTAATTCGAAACTATAAGTATGCAAGCCCAGACTCTCTACGTGAAACCACTCATTGCCATATTCATTGTTAGATGAAGGGCAAACAATACATGTGTACCTCCCTTCAACCAGACGCTTTTAAGTAAATCCTAAAAAAGAAAAGACCAAAGATAGCAAGGTTGTGTATACATCCTTTTCTGTTTACTTACTCATCGACGACGTTTTTATAAACATAAATCAACTGGGACCAAACTGATAAGCAGCTAGGGAGCTTTTCACTGGCATTATTATTATCATTATGTTTAACTTGGTCTTAAACCATAATGCCGGGAAGGAGTTTGCTAAGTATACTTATTAATGTTTACAATAACTCTAGTCTTCCAAGCCCCTATTCTGGATACGATGAAAGCTCATAAAATACCTTTACTCTATTTTCGTCTGCGTAATGTTTTTCAATGCACCACAGGGACAACAATTTATTTATAAGTCTTTGTCGCTGCCATTCCATTATGTATGCGAGTATATAACCATGGCTTAATCTAGTCTGCAATATGTGTAGTTTTTCAGGTTCCCAAGGCACATTATTAACACATTTGCTACACCTTTCAACGAATGACAAAATATGCTAAAACCAGTATTTATTTCCTATTATGTAGTTCCTATTGGGCAAAAAATGAAAACTAACGATTTTAGTATAGTGTATAGTTTCACGCGTACTTTCCACGCTTGATTGAAAATATCAAAGCAAACAATACAAAAGTGTTTTGGGGAAGTAAGAGACTAAAGCTTAGGAGCTGGGAAAGCCTTTTCTCCTTCTCTATTTGTTTTCTTCGCTAGACTCTCCTCCTTGCTTTCACTAGATTAAAGCATGCATAACGTGTATTTTCATCTAGTACGAGTGAAAGCATGTTTTCAATAGAATAGTCACATTTAGTGGGACCACTGGGGCATGACATTAAGCAAAAGTCGTTTAACCCAGTTTTTACTTTGTTTGCATTTTGCATCATTCAAAAGAACCTGTGTGTAGGTTCAAACCAGAATTCAACAGGCAATATGGTAATAATATTATTGCGTTTTAGCCAGAGAGTAAAAGGGTCATGCAATTTTCTCCTTAGTGTAAAAACATTAAACCAATGGGCAAAACGAAATTATTTAGCGTCCAATTTAAGTTTTTTTTTATATTCAGAGCTACATGAGTTAGGCATAAACTTAACTTTAAAAAAATCAAATTGGTAGGAAATCGTGCCTTGACATGAAACAATATCTAAGCAAATTCTAAATGCTTTTGGTAATTAATGTTACTCTAAAAAGTATTCAAGGCAGTTTCCAATTTTTATATGGTGTTTCGTGGTCTCATAGTCCGTATACGAATAATGTTTCTGTCAACGTAAGGAAGAGTTATCATTATTATCTTTACGTTGCTCATTTTTTCATTATGGTACCGTAACGAGGGTGCATTTCCCACCAAAATCTCCCAAACTCCATTATCTCGTTGATCCATACAAAGAGGCTGAAGAGTAAGGTAACGCCCGTTCAACAAACCGGACATGGAACGAACCCACTAAAGGCATCTACATCTACGCTTGGATCAATACATCTCACTTTACTTTGATAATAACGGCGACAATCGCACCAGAGTGAAGATTGTTTACTTTGCAACTTTAACTTTTAGGAGGAAGCCCATGCATTTTGATTTTATGTAACCATAAAGGATAGAGATGTTAAAAGTAGAAGGAGAAAAACTTATCTAAACATTAAAGTGGAACCCTTCCAATAGCTCGGATCCTTTGACCCAACAAAAAAGATATGGACACTTGACTAAAACAAAGAGTGGAACAGGGCTTAGGCTCTGGTCAATTTTAAATCGCATTTCAAAGAGCTCTACATCTTCATGCAAATTACTAGTGAAAAGATCCTCCACTAACTGCATCCTTCTAAAAAAACAAACGTGAGAAAGTGCACAAAGTACTTACATCTCTGTAACGTAATGAAGGACAAACACTCCAAAGCAACTCTAGCAGTTGTAACAAAATTAGTTTTTATTTAAGCTTTTCTGTTGGGTATCTTTCCCCATAAGGAAAATTTCCATGCTTCAAATGCAGACTGATAACAATATCCAATTTTAGGAATACTAAATATTTTGCATCTCACTACGCACACCTTACACTTGGCAATATGCGAAATGAAAATGTTCCATAGGCAGTCGTTTATTTTTATTATTTATTCTCGCTTTTTCTTTTTTGGGTTACTTTTGTTACACGTTTTTAAAGAGAGAAATAGTTTTGAGACACTGCGGAGACTACGAAATAGCAAGAAAGAATTCTGTTTCCTTTCACGGGAAGACATCATGAATGTCAAGTAAACTACTATTTATATGACAAGTTTTCTGAAAAAGATAGGGCAGTGTGTAACTCTCTATGCTTAGCTTGGGTAAAATAGAGCAGAATGAGTAAGCTAAGAAAAGTATCTTTCCCCATGAATGGTACAAGAGGTGGGGAATAATGATAAACAAAGGAGCTTATCGTTCTTAAGGGAAATGAAAGAGGGGAGAGACAGTATGAAGAGAGCTTCTCCATTTTATCATAATTATAATCATCGCCATGATGCTAGGCTCACTACTGGAATATAGTACGTAGATTCTTGTCATCCAGATCCAACTAGACCTTTTAAAATGAAAGTTGTTACTTTTCCTTCTCAGACCATAAAACCCGCTGTTTTGTTTCCTATCCTATTTTCTCTGTTACTAATACAAAGTTATTCCGGTTTTGTGCATCCGTCCTGCTCTTTCTCTCCGCTTCATTTAGGTATTTAATGTGCATTTGTTCCTTTTTTATGCTTCCGTTGACTTTTACTTGTCGTTTGAAAAGTATGTACATAAAAGCATAGTAGAAGGTATTGTTGGAAAGGAAAGCTCTAATTCTTCCGTTATTATCAATGCCTGAGTAACCTCATCTGCATCTTCATTTGAAAATGTTAAGGCATTATTTAGAAAACATTGGTAATTCCAAGCTTAAAGAAAGTTTGATCCGCGATTACTTGGTATTTTCTTTGGTTTTGAACGTTCTCAGCACAAGTGATGTTGAGAATGACAAAATAATTTGCTACTATGCATCTAAATAATTTATTTGCTTTGAAGTAAATTTTAAAAATTAGTACCCCAACTAAACAAAGTTTAAATCTGAAAAACTGTATCAAAATGTATTGTGGGAAAGACCTTCTTATCATCGCTCATTGTGAATTAATCTAAACGGTGGTAATTTTTTTTCTTTCAAATTCTCCAAGGATTTAAATGAAGAAATATCATAATGATAGGGTGAAAATGAATGCTATTCAAAGTAAGGAGTAAACTTCTCGAAATATTTCTAGACGACACGCCTACTTTTTCGCTACATGCTCTTCCCTCCTAAAAGGTTTTAAGCAATTTGCATCAGACACAAAAAGAAATGAGAGCATATCACCTCTGCCACTACTATCATCATTACCATCAAGACATCTCCGCTGCCACTGCCATTACTATTTCGACAAACTATATATCCCTGTCTAGAATTTAACGTTATACTTGTGATGAGAAACCGAGTCTGGCTGGCATCCACAGAAAGATAAGAAAAATGGTTGTAACAATAACAGCATTGCATCCGCATTTTACTCCGAGACCCCGGTAGAATACCAAATGCTTCAATCTTTTTCTTTTTTATTACTTGAAGAAAGCTTTAAAAGCTAGCTTTCCAAGACCTTTCAAAAATACTTGGAGTAGAAGAGTCAAGTCAGGTAGGCTTAGCGTCTTAGAAACTCTGTTGCCTACACTTTTCCCCGCACCTACGTGGTATTTCAGTGTTAAATTGCGTCTGCCTCATTCTGTGGCTAATGCTACGGAAAATAAGCAATTTTTCCAAGGCGATGATGACAATGCCTGCTTAAGCATCAAGAATGAGTTGACCAAGTCGTTTCACAGGAAAGGAGCGCAGGTAAGACATTTTCTGCACTATGGAGTTAAGTTTCCTTTTCTAAACTGCTTCCAATCTCTAGATCTCTAGACATTCGCTTTCCTGCGCTTCATGTATTGTAGTTGCGTCACAAAATTATATTTATAAATGTTTGAAATGACTTTTTTTTACCTTAGATTCTACGGAACATTTTTTCAAAACATGGATTACCATGTTCTCTGCACTAATCTGAAATAAATTAACTTTCTGATTGCTTCTCAAGTTCATATGAAGTTCTAAACCTTCACTTGAGAATCTAGACAGAAATTGATATGGAAATAAAAAATCCCAAAGTTTAGCTTTCTATGAATAAACATGAAGGCAACATCATTACAAGGATTTTGGATCATGTAAACCGTCATTACTTGCTACGATCTACAGAATTTCTAGATTTACTTGAAGCTGATTGCATATTATATTCTGGATCATGCACGCGCATAAGAAATCATATATGCAATTTGAAAAGGATACTATATTTTTGTATTTTCTTGAACAGAAATCGTTTACCTACTCAATTTTACAACCGTAAATTGAATAAAAAATAGCAATTAAAAGTTTGAGTAGAAGTTTTCCTTAGAGTTTTATCAGATTTATGTAAATTGCTACTGGATGGAAATGGATATTGCAGTTTTCCTATTTGAACTCTCGGGATGAAAAGAGAGTAGAATATCTTGAGAAAATTCAATAACCTCTAGTCCTTTGCTCTGTTCCAAATATTGAATAAAAAGGGCTTGATAGAAATCCAGAAACATGATTTTTTTATCTAAGCGCAAAGCGATCCGCTAAAAAAACGGCGCATATTGTGAAAATGTCAGCTTGCCCTTTACTGCTCTTGCCATTAGTCTTAAAAGCGAACAAATGAAAGACCTCAACACTTGTATTTAGGCACTTGTTCTTTGGAAAAGCTACTCCGTCTCTTCTACTATTTTACGCGGTGTGGTGATGTGTAAGACATTTTATTTATGTACCTAATGCTTAGGATTCTATTGGAAAAACGGTTTGAGAAAATCTACGGAGAAAATCCAGACCAAAGTTTGTATTTTCCCTTTTGTGTGCCGTCACTGAAAAACGATTATTCCGGCTTCAGTGTTCGTAACTGAAAGAAAGGATTGGGAGAAACTATAACTTCTTGTTATCAACGAAAGCAATGAGCAAAGGAAAAAAATCAACATCTATCCTCGTCTAAAATCATTCTATCCGTTCAATCCACTTGAATATAATAATAAAGAAGTAGTACACGCATTCATTTCTTTTCCATTTCCCCAGCGAATATTTTCTTTCGCTTGCACTCTATTATTACAGGGCATCCGCATAAAACCGATGAAATTAAGAAAAAANTTTTCTTTCGCTTGCACTCTATTATTACAGGGCATCCGCATAAAACCGATGAAATTAAGAAAAAAAAATCTCCCTCTCTTCATTTTATTGTAGCCGAATGGCCATCATGTTGAACGATGGGCAAGAAGGTCTAGTACTCCAGCGAAACTTGCTAAACTACAATTCTTCCCAGTTTGAAGCTTCCTCTATACAATATCTTCCCTAATGTCAGGTTTATCTGGTTCCTCCCATTTATTCCCGTTTCGACTTTTTATTTGCTTGGCCGAAAATATATTATTATTTGTGTGTCATTGCCATGTGTACGCTGCATATAGTGTGCTCTTCTGTTCAAGTGTGCATCTAGACCTAAAGGAAAAGAATATTTATTTATTACATTACAGAGAAATTATAGTTTTGCAAACTCCATATGATTCGTTTTCAAACCATGGCCTTACTCATGAGTCATCATGAATGTATTTTAATATAATACCTCTTATCTTTTTAACCAGCTTTTTCACGAGGTTTTAACAGGAATTGGGATAAACCCTAAATTTACTTATTGATCCTTTGAAGCCTACGTTTACTTTATGGATCGTTGGAGCCTTTGGAGTGTATACGGGTGGGTTATGCGAAATTGACAGTTTTTCTTCGGTTAGCTCTATCTATAACGGTAAAGTTTACTCAGCATTATCTACGCGTAGGTATGCACACGCGTTGCAGAAAAAAAATGACGGGACGATGCGGGATACGTTTTTCTATCGATATCTAATTCCAATACGCCTTATTTTTCCCTTTCAGCGTGATGTTCATGTGAAACAACCAAAATATTTTTCAACTGGGACTGGTAACAGCATGGAATTGAGTAGATCGTCGCGGTCGTAGCAAGGCACTGTTGTGGTAGCTTGAGTGATTGCTTTTTTTAAGAATAATTTTTATTTTTATTCCGCAGCTACTACTAGACTCTCTGCCTAGAGAACTCACTGTTGCAAACTTTTCTTCATAAAACCGAGTGCGAAAACCAATATCGGGAATTAAACTTTCATGCCCTTGAGCAAACGTCGTCGTCAATGCGATATACTACAAGCTCGAAAAAAAGTGATGCATGAGGAAAAAATATTACTTACATATTAATTTATAGAGAGTATGTATACGATATAGAACAATTTTACGCCCTGATCCTTCCAATGGATTTATATAAAAGTGTACATAGTAGTTTTGTTATATACATTTCGCAATTTGCAATGCTTACAAACACAGTAGACCTAATTGAGGCTCTGAATGTGAACACGACCATGAAGCAATACTTTCCCCTTCAAGTTTACCATCCCAGCTAAATACATTACATGTCTCTGAATTATAAATGAGAAAATCGGAAAATGTAATAGATTTCCGGGGTGAGTCGCAAATTGTAGCTGGAAATTAACCAAAAAAAATTGCAATTTAAGTGTAGGATACTAGTTTGAAATGCTCTGATTTTAATCCAAAATAAACCCTTTTGGATTGTATCAGAGTAAAGAACATGGTGTTTAGATCATTGTTTATACATTTTAATATTTTGTAAAGGATATTTTATGCAGAACATCAAAAAGAAATAATGCAATATTACAGGAGATTTATCATATCAAGTTAAGCCATAACTGTATTTTATTTTTGTACTCAGTTACCTAAGTTCAAGCTGTCTTAAAGTGACAGAAAATGTAATGCGAGAGGGCTTTAGGTCTACCTTTCATTTCTTAAAGGTTTTCCTACGAAATGCGTTACCGTAGACACATGTAAAGTGTCTGCAAACCTTTGAGCACGATTATTTTTGGCTTCAACGACATGATATGTCCATAGGTGCAAATACAATGACCTTACATGATAACAGGGTAGTTGTTTAGTAAAGCTAAACAAGAGAAAACTTTCTCTTTTTACCCTTCAGAA
>JAANSQ010002738.1:0-11307 GCA_036850885.1 Lepidocyrtinus dapeste
AAAACACAAAATAAATTTTTATTTCTATTAACATGAGCAATGTGAGTCTATCCTCTATACTTCCCCCTGCCTTTTCCTCCTCTTCATCTCCTCCCTCCAGAAGAAAGGTTTCCTTCTCCTGTTGACTATTTCGGAATCTAATTTACATATGAATGGAAAAGGAATGTGTTGGGAAATCGATGAATAGTGAAATCAATGAATGTCGTAGCGAGCTGTTTTAATTAGTCGTGGTTTCAAGGATCAGTACGTAATTGTATGCGTTGTCTTTTTAAGTTTCGTTACTGAACTAGTGGGCACTTTCAATAGCCAGCAGCACACAGCATCATAAAAAAATACGAATTCAAGAAACCATTTTATAAATTCTTAAGTTATACATACAAGCAAAGTTTTCTAAAGGCAAAAATCATGGAGAATTTTAGTTAAACAATAACTAGACTGTACATAATCAGCACTTCGTTTTTTAATCCCTTTCATAATATTTACCCGATCATGAAAGCAAAAGCTAAAAATTCATAAAAAAAACTCAACTGGGAAACAGTCGCAACGCTCGAGCAGACCGTACATAACATTCACTAGGTTAAACTTTCCTTGCCGCGTTACGTAATAAAACAATATGCAATATGAATGAGTAGTTTCAACGTGTGCCAAGAATCCATGACTCTTTCTCAATTTCACGAAATCGAAATCAGAACCGTTAGATAATTTAATAAAAACTTTTATTCGGTCGATAGGAAACTAAAAACATCGAACAGAAGATTAACATCCAAACAATCACGGTAGAATTATGCTGGCCAACTAAACCATAAATTCTTTAAATGATTAATTACAACACAACTACCCTTTAGTATTTTGCAAAGCGATAAGAGGTAGAAGATAGAGAAATAAAAATAATAGACTTATTTCCATTTCCAAACTCCGGCGTAGTTTAAACATTTTACTGTTCAATGTATAGCGTTTGTGGTCTTCAAATAAAAGTAGTAGCTATGTAACATTAAGTATCCTGCATTATATCCCGTAATCTTCTATTCTACATTCTAACCAACTTATCTTATGAGTGTATTTCAACTTTCTATTCACAAAGGACAAATAATTTCTCAAGTTGGTATAAACTATCCTTAAATATAATACAGTTTTATCTTAATACATAGTCGATATACCTCGACGATATCGGTTTGCGAGTTTGACGACGACCATTAGGCCTATTCAAGGATTAACTTAATAACCCAATTTTAAAAAACTATTATCACGTCACAAAATAATACAACGAGTAATTTTTTCTTCTGAACTATAACCCAGAACTTAAAGTAATAGAAAAGATATTACAAACCATAACTTAGAAAGTCGGACGCTAACAATAATGTCACTTTAAGTTTTTACATTGTACATCCTTAGGTAAAAGAGGTTTACAGTTCAAAATGAAAATATAAATGATAAGAAATTCCTCTTTAATATCGCTTTCCGAACTTCTTGCCTTGATAAAGGTTAGCGTTGAGAGGATGAAACTCAGTTAAGTTTGGTTTCTAAATCCCAATTCATTTTAGCGTGTAAGTAGATTTTTTTGTAACAAGTTATAATAGCATGCACCATATGGAGGAGAAAGTTAGTTGGAGGGAGGAAATTATTTCGAGTGATCAAGTGATTAGATTTTAAGACCCAGAAGGTAGTTCAACATGCACCGAGATTAGTTTTGGAGTTGATCCGGAATACAGTATTCACTGATATACCATTGTTGAAAAAATACATAAACCTTCATAGTAAATTAACGCTCGTCGAAAACAATTGTAGTAACATGCATGTTTGAAAAAATTTGGCCATTTCCTGTTCCGAAAAAGTAGCTTCAAACAAGCGTACATTTTTATTTTATCGGAATGTTTACTTTATGGTACACTTTCTGTTCCAGCCTGGTTACTTTGGACACGAGAGAATGATTTTGAAAAATACTGATTCTTTTAGATTTTTATTACAAGACTAAACCTAATTTACGTAATTGTCCAAGAAAGGTAGTTCCTTTTTTCATTTTAGTATCACGAGTGTGGAATAGAGAGTTACAAGGTCATATAACTTCACTAATAATTAAATTTTGAATTGGACTTCACCAACACAGTGAGATCTGATATAACTTACGATAATATAATCCTTCGTTTTGAATATTGGTCGCTTATGTCAGGTCAGTAGATTAAACATGAAATAAAAAAGTAAACATTACCTGCACTTGGAATGATACACAACACTTCAAATCTGATCTGAATCCAAGGTCAACAAAATATTTTGGTCGTAATTATTTTAGTTCGTATGGTCTAAGCTCTCTCGAAATTGCAGTACGTACCCTGTTCTTTGAACTAGCGTCATACCTCAGGTTAATCATACCCTTAAAATATTGGTTCATATACGTTTCCATATGAATTCATATGACTGGCCCATTTTCAAAACACGAATATTATTTCACTTTCCCAACACATCACATTTTAACAACTAATTACGGTCATCTTTTTCACGAAAATTGAATAAAATTTTCGATTGAGTATCAGACTAAAAGTATTTTTTAAGAATTACGATTTAAGTTTTCCACAGTAGACAATTTTCGAAGAAAAAAATTTCTACAACTTTTCAGCTTTAGGAGCTAAAACGTTTTGGAATGCTGCTTTAAAATTCAAATTTAATTTTCAGTTCCTTCCTTTGATCCTACCAAACGAACAATGTTGATGTGGTAATGTTGTGTAAACGTAAAATTTGTTTTCTTCTTCAGCTAAGTTTAATATGGAAACGAAAATGAATCTATAGATTTTACTTGTTTGATATCACATTAAAATTTAAATTCCTTGTTTTCTCCTTTAGCAACAGTAGCACAGTTAGAATTCCTAACCAAAATTATTATCAACCTGTGACCAGGCCAAATATTATTTATCAGTGATTGAGTCTAAGACGACCCTGCATTATTGGAATGTATGTGTTTGAATAGTATCAGAGTATGCGTGAATCACATATTTTGAGTACCCCGCGTTTATCCCTTTTCATCTAAATTACAAATATGTTTATCCAATTTGAAGACTAACAATACTGTTTCCATGGGAAAAAACTTTAATCATGTTATTGAATAATCATTTAAAACTTTCAAATTAACAGGAAAAATTGATTGTTTTGACAAATGTTTGCTCAATCTAGTGTTTGATTATATTACCCTGTTTTGGAGAGAATGTGAGGAACGGATTAAATTTTGATCACGGTAAAAAAGTTAGGTCACTCCATTGTTGTAGATGAGTCCAAAATATCCTTTGAATTTAAAACAAGACAGCTATAGAATGATTACAATACTACACAAACGTCAATCACACATTGATCATTACATCCTTTTATTTGTATTGTGTGATATTTCGTGAGTTGCTCATATTGAACCTGGTTATATAATATATATCGTATAGATTGTACTTGGATTTTGATATGCCGTAAAGAGAAAATAAATTAATCTTAGAAAAACAAAAAGAAGTTTCGCTCTATCGTCAAAATACAAATACAAAATACGCTAAAACTCATAAATTATAGATATGGCGGTTACGTCTGACCTTGTTCTGGATTGCCGGAACTTTGAGAAGGCGGAGGAGGAGGTGGATGAGGAGGCGCTGGGTTTGGACTGTACGCCATCATAGGATTTGGTGGCTGTTGATACTGTTTAAAATCCAAATGATTATGTTATAATAGATAGATAATGTATAAGTCACAAGGGTTACTGAATGTAGTCTTATAATGACTAACTTGTATAGGTTGAAGTTGAACTGGAGGATTGTCCTCCGGTGGGGGATGTGGATGCATAGGGTGGTCGTGAGTTGGAGGTGGCGGTATTAACAAAGGGTCCCCCTGAATCCAGCTGCATTGACTCATGAGTAATTGTTCGGAGACGCGACGAAGCTCATCTTGTTGCTGTATGATTTGTCTTTGAAGTTCGGCGTGTTTCTTTAACAACTGTTCTTGCAGGATGCAGGGAGGAGAGGCAATTACAGGATGACCTAAAAGCATGCCTATTTTTCATGAGCGTTTTATAATCTTTGATACCAAACAGAATGTTCCTATTTAGTCATAAATGTTACCTTGCGGCATAGATAACCCTGATGGAGGAACCGGGGTGGGTAGAGGACCAGTACTTGTGATGGCAAACGTAGGAGCGGGAGGCAGTGAATTGTAGGTAGCTACAGGAAGAGCCACTGGTGCAGCAAGTGGTCTTTGAACAGCTGGTGGACTAAGAGTAGCCGGATGATGGGGCGAATGGACCAGTTGGGATACCTGTGGGTGAAGCGGCTGAAGCGCCACTACTGCTGTCGTACTCAGAGGTTTCGGACACCCCATATTCATACCATTCGAGGAGGAAGACAGTATAGTTTCTGACGACATTGTCGGTGCTTGTTGTACTACTGGCTGGCTTTGCGAATGTACTAGAACTGGATGGGAGGAGGACAAAGCGGTCGCAAATTTTGGCGGAAGTTCTAGTTTCCTTAGGTTCGAGTTCTTCTTAGATCCAACTGACCCATAGCTTAGACTCCCCTACAAAGCCAGATTATCATTAAACTGACCAGTAAGCCAAATACTCGTTTGTGCACTGCTTCACGTTTACACAACTACTTACATTTTTATGCCTTGAACTTTTTAAAGAGGATGACGACGAGTTTCCTTTACATGATGAAGACTCCAACTTGGACTGTTTTGGTACGGAAGGTCCTAATCTAGGGGTCGCGGGAGCTTCTTCAAAATTCGAAGGAGGAACTTCTCCACGAAGTTCTTTCATTACATCCGCGTAACTACAATACAATCAGATTCAACTTAACAATACGTAACGTACTTGTCAATGGTCAATATTTTACTCCTCATGAAATATTCTTACCTTACTACACGATGAGTGCAAACAATAAATTCTGGTTTAGAATTCCATTGATGATATGTTATATAGAACCTGGTTTGTAACCATATCCATTGTTGTCCCTTTGTTAGAAATCTATAGTAACAGGATGTACCCTCCCCACGCTGCATCACTAAAAATTTAGACATATTTCATATTTGACTCCTGTTTCACTCTATCAAAATACAGATAACAAAGTGCTTACATGCTTCATGACAAGTTGCCACTTTCTCAAGATCTTCCACGTGATAATAATCGTAGCCAGACGTGCCAAGAACTTCAAATGGCAAATAGCCTATGATTGGTGGTGCTCGGTGATCCAAAAATAGGAATTTCCATTCGAGTGAGTGCCTCGAAGAGAATTCATTCTTTTCGGAATCCACCACGACAGACATTTCTCGAAGCAAATCACACACGATTAATCTACCCGTTGCGATCAGGACACATCCATTTCCAGTTGAACTTGAGGAATCCATTCCATCACCCGATTTATCCCCACAAGACTTAGAACTGCCACCTAAACCAAGATAATACGATAAAATTATAACTTGTTGCCTAAAATAAATCATTTATACTCTCTTACAATCCGTTGGAGAGATCCATCTTTTAAAATAGCCTATTAGCTTGACCAACTGGTACTTGCGCGACTCGTCATCCATCTCAAGACCTCCAACCCTAAAATTTATCGCGATCGAAACTTGGTTCTTAAATTTGTCATCTGAGGGATTCGTGAGTACCCCATATACATCGTTTCTCTCTTCTGGCAAAATGTAATCATATATTGTACCGCTTCCACTGACTAAATCAGTCTAAAAATTACAAGATCACAAAGTTAACAACAATAATATTAAAACTGAATAGTTTTAAAATATTTAAATCGCATTGTTGCTTACACTTAAGTACCCAAGAAGGGATGTTATACTCTCCGATAAGTACAAAATTTTGCCATTACTCGAGATAACAATTATGAAGCCATCCAGAGCCTAAACATAAATTCCAAATAGTTGTTGGATCGAACTAATTAAATTAAATCAGCTCAAAAGTCTATTTGATTTGTATAAAATACCTCAAGCATTAAATGAGTAAATTCCTCATTAGACAAAAAGGATGGTTTCCAATCCTCCTGTGTCTCCTGAACTTGTGACTGCACAGCCAATTCTGTTTTTGAAAGTATAGTCAATTTCTTATTATGTACATAACTCGACTTAAATTTTTAATTGCTTCATTTAATCACCATTATGCGCTTTGAGGAATGCTATGGTGGCCTTGAGTACTGTAGATTTATCCATTTTTCTCGGCGAAGTGGATACCATCGAGCATAACTCGTTAATAAGGACGTTAAATTGATCTCTTCTTTTCTTCTCCGATAAGTTTCGCGATCTCCTCTTTGACTCGTCTCGGTCATCCCCTCCATCTTCTGTAGTATCACCGTCCCTAGAAACATCATATAATTCAAGTTAGAAGTTGAAGAGTGAAAAGATTCAAATAAATCTTGGCTGTATTTTAAAAAATCACGAAACAAATAATATTATTCTACTACAACAGACTAAGACGAATGTATTGAGACAAACACAGAATTTATGATTCACTCATAGTTCCAGTCAAGAAGAAAGAGAAGTCTCAAAAATATCACTCTGAACAGCATTTTTTGTTACAAAGAAACCTCACAGCTTGTTTTCATTTACGCCTTCTGCCGTTTCTATCAACAAAATACTTCATCTCAATCAAACTTGAAACTTACATTGACCTCCTTGACGCGGAAGATTCCGAATGCTTAGTACTTCCGTAACTCATCTTGTACAATATTCCAGGACTGAAGTGAAATTAACAATCAGCAGTACTATCAGCTAACGTGGCACAAACAAATCACAACGAACAAGGTAAAGTATTTAAGCAACATTAAAAATTATAGCTTTCTTTCACAAAATTCAACTTCGCTTTAAAATTAGCACTGAAGTCTTCAGCAACTCCCTGTGTTCGCCTTCGTTTCATTATTATCTTTTAATTCACTACAAAATACTGACATCACCGGGTACAAACTGTGTTACTCTCGTCAAGCTCGTTCACCTTCCTCATTTTTAATATTTTAACAGTATGATCCATCGAGGCGGTTAAGTCGTCGTCTTCAATCTCTTTCTATCACTGTGTAGAATGACAGGTGTGTAGGTTTAATTATATGTACGTTTATTCATTTGTTTACTAAGGTTGTGTAGACATCAAGCGTACGTGAGCAACCGCACTACAGTATCCATCACCGTAAGTCGTAAGTTACACACTTTTTTGAAATCAATATTGTTCATTCTAGAAATAAATAATTGGGTTCGAACGATACGTGACATGCTTTCATTCCGACAATGGGAATTTTTTAAAAATAATTCGAGCCTCTCGATCGCTTCTTCCACTTCAAAATATATTAAGCCTCGTGCGTGAGTAGGGTTTTGGATTGACACGCTGTATTTGTAACGTAAGCAATGTTTACAAGCAAGACAAGGTTTAACACAATGCAGTTCTTTACTCTAATTTAATATTCCTTTATGCATCAAATCAATATATCATCTTCATTTCGATTACTCAAGACTCGAGAGTTGTTTACCGCGCACACACACGACCAAACACATGGATTAATATGGAGCAGTAACAGAGCGCAAGAAAAGGAAGAAAAGTTTGATTATGTTGAAGATTAGGAGGCAGAATAGAAAGGAGCGAAGTTTTCTTTGAGGACCAACGCCACCACGAAAAACCCTCACGAGTAATTTCCAGGTCATTTTAAGCCTCCTCTGAGCTTTCTAAAATGTTTATAGATACATCGTAATTTAAAGTAGTCTTCCTTCCTCCCACTCACTGCCCTTGAATCACAAAGAATTACTAGAGGTGCTAGCAATGATATATTTTTAAGCTCGGAACGACACCGTGACAAACAATTTGGCATAATTAACAAAAGTATTGCCATTAATGATTCTACGTTTGGTCCCATCATAATTCGACATTTTCCTAAATTCAATCAGGTTATTTGTAAGTAAAAAAAAGTCTAGACTTTCTGTATTCGATAAACTGAAAAACTTGGTTGGAATGGAATATTTCGAAGAAATACGTACGATAAGAGAACAAATGAATTCGAATGTAGCAAGATAATCAGACTTAAGTATTCCTTGCACTAGTAGCATGACATATAATTGTGGTTGTCGTAGTTGTGTCGCGTATGTGATAATATCGTGATGAAATGATGTATAAAGATGATCGGTACGCTGACTCTTCCATGATATGATGCATGTATACACAGTTAAAACGACTCTAGTCTCTGCTCAGGTCTCAATATTTCACTAGCCTTATATCCCACGTCAAAAAGCTATCTTTTTGTTAGTGTTTTCCATCAGTTCAGGATTTTCTTCCAAGCAAAAAAAAATATTCCAATAAAAAAGAGTAATGTGCATTAATATCTCATAGTGATCATGCTTCAATTTTATATGAAGAAAATGAAACATATATTATGTCGATGGCATAATCAAGGAATGGGTTGGAGTGGGTACGTTTTGATTCTGGGAGAAAAAAAATACTTGTAAATGAACAAGCAGTCCTAGTAATAGTAAAAGCAGAGAGGAAACAACACAAATCATTATCGTATCGAATTGTCCTCCTCATCCTTACTACTCCACTCCATATATATAAACCCTCCAAATTTCACAGTAAGACAACATGTTCCACAGTGTGTATTCGGCGTAACTCAATGTGTTTCTCCTTTTCTCTCTTGGATAATATTGACCGTTTTTTAAGAAAAAAAACATGGAACTATATCACATGAGTCCAGAGAAAAAAGACAATGAAGGATTCTTCATCGTTTAACCATTTGCTAAACAATATACACAAAATCATATATAAAGTGTTCCACTGATCGTGAAAACAAGGTAGAACGATGTACGTTAATGCTTTCAAATGTTAACAAAAAAAACTTTACTAAATGTACATAAATCCCTCCACTCCACAAGCAGAGTAACTACTCCATTGAAAAAACAGCTCCTTCTTCCTCCTCTGCTTCCCTGAAGGTGGTAGTAGATACTGGAGAAAATATTTGATGGGAGACACAGTCCAACCTGAGAAATCTCACAAACTCAAACTTCTCTCTGTAGATCTTGATAATATTGGTGCAAGGTTAGAGACAAAAAGATTTGAATTTATTTGCAAAATGAACCTAGAAAAGAAGGTACTTAAATTGTGAAATCTTTTCATAATCTATCATCTTGTCCCAATTCCTTTACATTTTTTTAACCAATTTATCTCGAATGAGAAAAAGGAAAATGCCCTCTTTTTGGTACAATACAAACAAGACTACAAATGAGATTAAAAGTAAATCAAAAGTATACCAGTAGATTAACGGTTGCATTTACCTTATAAAATGGTACTGAAACAATCAATCAGCAAATTATGCTTCCAGTTAACTTTTAACAAATAAAATAAATCCTAACCTGCATATAAATTTCACATATTTAATAATATCAAAATGACAATATCTTTTAACTTTTTAAGCGTCGTAGTGTACTGAAAATTTATGCATTTATACGGTTTGATATCATCTGTAGCCGTTTCAATTGGAGCAGGCGTCGTAAATGTTAATCCGCTGAAATTCTCCTCCGCTGTTTTTTTTGTGCATCATTGATCTATCTCGATAACTACCACTACTAAATTTGAAATTGAATTTTAATGATTCAGAGGGCTAGCTCCGGTATTCTTACGGAGCTAGAGCATCGAACGAACTTATACTACCTGAAGTAAAACCCATAGGTAGCTATATAACGTTCGAAGATTTTTTTCTGAAAGAGGCTCCAAAAGATTGCACATAAGGGTTATTTACGCAACATGACAACACCAGCAGTTTCTAAGTTAGGGTAAAATATCATTGCAACAAAAAACGTACCTAAGTAGCTCTCTTTATATTATTTAGGTTCTTCCAAGGAATAATTGAGTTTGTTCATTAATGTCAATCGTAACAGGTAAATTGATAACAAACTCTGACATGAAGCATTTTCCTTTCTCTTCTCTGTTTTCTGGTTCGTGGACTTAATTTTCTAAAATTTTGACTGGCATTTAACCTAGCTTAATCTTGTTTCGTATTTAATAAAGTAAAGCCAATTAGGCCGGAAACTTGTTGTTGAGAAATACTCGAAGACAAGCGAGTCTGTAGTAATACTTGTTAAGAGGATATTTCCAACTACTGCATACTTCTCCATCCCTTTAGTCTTCATAAGGGTAGGAGGTGATTTCATATGACTGAATCAGATTATTTTTTGAATAATAGGAACGAGAAAGCTTTCGAATAATTACTTTAATAAATTACGCAGGTAAAACAGATGGATAAGGAGTGTGCTTGTTAGCAATTTCTTGATTTATGAAGGTCACAGCCTCCTTCGGGGCGAAGTGATACTTGCTGCCATATCATATAACTTTAGGCATTCTAATTCCAGAAATTTATTCATTTATTAGGGAATGCGATTCCAAAGAATAGGCAAAGCTTTTGGCCCTACTCTCAGTCTCGTTGGAAATTTCCGTTAATTACATCATTTTAGTAGATTTCATGGTCCTTTGATTTATCAAAGAAAAAATCTGGCCTACGCGACAAACTTACCTCTCTTTCGTAATAAACAAGTTTTAGGGACAAAAGTCTTCCAACGTTCTACGTTATTAAGAAGAAAAACATTTGATTTTTTCCCATAATACAAGTTGATAGTGAATACTTATGCTTTAACCTCATTTTGTCAATTTTCATTCTCAAAATGTTCCTTCTGAAATAGATTTTAGAAGAAGTAAAATGCAACTTGGGTGCCATTGGTTCATAAAAAGAATAGCTCATATCGGTTGCTTCTTCCTATTAGGTACATGAGTAATTACTCTGTTAAATTAGAATGCACTGGTTTATTGCACATTTTTGGCTGTTTGCAATGACGGCGGTATCTTGATAGGACATTTTTAATAAGAATGCATGGAGACAAAAAGAAATTATATTGGGATTCAATCACGATAACATCTTTAGTATTCGGAAATTCTTCATGTAAATTATTTCTGGCGACTTTGCAAAGAGATTATGTTTCCGTATAAATTATAAATTTTATTTCTCATTTTCCTGTCTCATACAACACAAAAAAATAATATTGGCTTTAATCAAGCGAGTAAAATTCAGAGGTGAATGCAAATGGTTTCTACTTTGAATTTGAGGAAAACTCAGCATCAAAGGAAAACATGGAAAAGATGATGCCAGAGCATAGCAGGAAATAAATGCATGTAAGAAAAAAAGGGAAAATGTATTGTATTTATTGGAGAAGCATACGTATAAAAGAGGATAAAAGACCGACTGACTAAATTTGGCAAAATGCAATTATTCGACGCACACGAGCATAAAGGCGTAGAATGTTACAGAGTCAAAAATTAATAAA